>JAYMTA010000732.1:0-24820 GCA_036897625.1 Pelargonium cotyledonis
AGCTGATTGTTGCTCCTCAGACCAACCAACCTGTTGGGATTAAGAAAACTCTAATTTTTCGCCAAAACAAACAAGTCCATGGCACAAAAACTAGATGGTTCATGCATGAATTTAACCGCGTCGTCGTGGTGTTCGGCGGCGAAGGAGGAAAGCCATGGGATGGAGGTGGAGTGGGAATGGAGATGGCAATGAAGAAGAAGATGAACAGATTAGATCTGATCTGATTCTAGTTTCTTTTTTCTTTTTAAATTATTAATAATATTTTAAAGAAAAAAATAGTAATTTCAAGTTTTAGAAATAGTTTTTAGATTTAAACTTAACAACGTCAATCATTTTTTACGGATTCCGTTAGTTAGTTAACGGAATGTCTTTCGCGAGAATTAAAAAACGTGTTTATAGACCCGAGTAAAACAGATGAAAGTTGAAGGACCCCAGCGAAACAAAATGGATAATTTAGGGACTTCTGTTGTACATTCTCCTTAAAGAACAAAGAAAAAAAGAAAAAAGAAAAAAGAAAATTATCGCATGAATAAGAAGCAGCGTGCAAGTCACGCGGGAAAGTCACGTGACACACTTGCGCATCATAGATAGCGTGCAAATCACGAGGGAAAGTCACGTGACACACTCGCGCCTGTAACTATATCGGTAACTCTATTTATACACAACACAACGAACAATTCGACTCGAAACTGGACGGAAACTTATCGGAGGACAACAAGAACGAAGATGCAGAAAGAAGACACTGTGAAGCTGATCAGCGCCGAGGGCTTCGAATTCGTGATCGACAAGAAAGCCGCTATGGTTTCTCAGACTATCAGCAATATGCTCACCTCTCCAGGTTTTCGATTCGAATTAGGGTTTCAATTACGATACATCTGTTCATCTATTTCTCCGATTTGGTTTTCTCAAATTGGGGTCTAGGGTTTCGATTCGCGAATTGCGATCGTGTGATTGAAGATGGGGTTTCTGGCAGGTAGTTTCGTTGAGACGCAGCATCGAGAGGTGACGTTCCCGGAGATTAGCACCACTATTCTCGAGAAGATCTGTCAGTATTTTTACTGGTCTCTTCAATTCGCCAGGTCCCGAATTTTTCCTCCCCTTTCCAAGTTGGTTGATTTTTAGTTTTATTATATGAATTTCTATTTTATCTGGATCAGCAATGCTTTGTCTGTGAGTATTTTAGTTTCTTTCTTTTTTCTCAAATTCTTACGAATCAAGCATTTAGCTCTGCGTATATGGAATAATGGTGGACGTTGAAATAGTATAGAGATCATTAGAATTTGAGGATTGAGAACTCTTAAAGTTTCATCTTTCCAACAATGAAACATGATTTGTTGCATTGGACTACTGAACTTCAACTCTAAACCTTATTGAGGTGATACATAGCATCACAGAAAGGAATTACTTTTTTGTGATCATGGAAGATATACAAAAAATTTACCTTGCTGATCTTGTCCCATGTTTGTATCAGACTTCATGTCCATTGCTCAATGAAAGACTAGGTTGTTCTTATAGTAGCATGGACAAGATAGTGGAAACTAAAAAGACCATCTTCAATGATCATTAATGAACGTTGAGTGACATAGGAGAGAGTGAAGAAAATGAAGAGGCTGTGCACATAAGCGGCTGATCATGGGAAGTGTGGGTGAGATTATAATTAATAATATGACTGTCATGGTGGACGGGGCGGGTTAGCTCGCGTCTTTGGGCCTAAGAGACCGTGGGCCGCCCGCAGTTTAAGCGGATTACAATTATTTTAACCGTTGCAGTCCACGGGCCTAGTAAGGCGGGATTGTGGCGGTTTGACGGGGCGGTTTGACGGGTTACGGATATTTATGTGCAGCCCTAGTAATTCACACGTAACCAACTTTGTAAAAATAAATAAAGAGGACACTTATATTGAGACAAATGCAAGAAAAACAAGACACTCATTTTGGGACGGAGGGAGTAATTAATATTGGGCTAAAAGAGGAGCATTAGGTGATTATTTTGATCTTGTGAAAGGGGTTCAAATTACTGTTTGTATAGGTTATATGGAATTCCATATAGTATTTGTATGTAGCATTTTTCTTTCTTTGTCCCTCATATGTCACTTCGCAGGCCTGTCAAGCACTCAATGTCATTCCAAGTATATTTTACTTGTTGAACTGAAACGGTTGAGGTTGTGATTTTACAATTGTTGGATTTGTATTCTCTATCAAGATTTCTTGTTTTTGCTTTCAATAAAATGGTAGCACAACTCGGCAGCAATAGTGGTACAAATTGACCAAGAGTTATTACATCATAGATAGATCAATAAAACTAAGTAACTTCTAAGTTTCAACTCCTCTGTTTTTGACCCGGAGTGTTGCTCTGTTACCAGTGGGAAGGAGACCGAGTTCCACATTGAACCCGAACTGACCCTTGAGCTGATGATGGCTGCTAACTATCTCCATACTTGAAGCTGTTTTAAATGGTAAGTCTTCTGCTTAGATATTCATTGTAGCAACTACACTGCCGACTTTTGCAATTGGGCTGATGTTTTCTCTGTTTTTGTTTGTGTCTGTACCCTTGATGAATTTTATAGGGGCTCTTGAAGATGACACTGTTAGAGAAGGTTTCAAATTTCTGGGCATCTTCAACATTGGTGGCATAATGTGAAATTTATTGCTGCACCATCAGCAGATGAATTATCTGGGTTTCTTATGTATGAGACTGTTTTAATTGGAACTGTGACTGTTGCCAATACGAATGTAGTTATTAGAAAAAAATGTATATTATGATTTGGTGAACTAATGACTTCAGTGGCAAAGAGCCAGATACTAAATAGAGAAACATGCTTGTATGATGATTTATTTAACGCATTTTGTTGGATTATTAGTTTGATATAATCCTCTTGGTGAGGTATGCAGAAAGTTTGCAGCATTGATGTGGACTGGTGATTAGGGGTGACTAGAAAAAACATGTTTTTTTAAATACCTTATGTTTGGTAGAACCTGGAGAAGTGGTCAGGTAACTTGTGCTGGTCAAAGCTGTTTTGAGTCCTTTATCATTTCATAAGAAGCTATATTTCTTCACTGGTTCTGTTAATGGTTTTGCTATTCACCCATTCCTAGACTTGGCAACATGTATCTGAATGTATGGGCACTCAACTTTATCCATATTTTTTCGGAATCGGGTTTGGACTCAATCACTTCAAGGGTTGGATCGGGTTGGGCAACTCACAGGTGCTCTCATTCTACCCATAAATTGATCCAAAATTTGCAACCCGCTCACCTTTTGAGTTGGGTTTGGGTTTGGGTTAGGGTTAGGCATCTTGAGACCGAACTCGAAAATCTATGGTCCGAAATTTGAATGTCTACCGATGCCCTGTAATAAACCTCTTCTAGTATCATGCAATGGCCTTCAAGTTTGTACAATTTTCATAAAACGAACTAATAGACTCTCAACTAACTCTCTTGCCTACCAGAACAATAAACTAAACGACAACACAAATGCCAAACGCAGCGTTTCAATTTCACTCACCAGATTCGGTAATGAACTCCAAGACGACGCCGTTCCTTCTCTTGAATTTGATGACCGTTATAAAGCGCAACAGTTTGATGAAGAGGCAAAGACAGAAATAGATGAGGTGAGATATATTTTTATTTTTTATTTTTCCTAACACTGGTTGATTGCACATTTAATTTTCATATCATATCAACAATTTTAATTATCTCTACTTAATGTCGGAGACCATTTTTAAATGATTTGCAGACCAATTTGGCATAAAATTAATTTAAGAACTAATTGAGAGATAATTTTGGTATATAATAAAATTTGGGTCATTCTTGGGATGAGATTTAAATTTAGGTAACCGTTGACTCTAATAATTTCAGGAGGCTAAGTAAGATGAACCAGATACATGATGCTTCATGAGTCTGAATCTGACTCTCTTTTGGGATTTCTAAACATTTTACAAATTATGTTTTGCATTTGTTTGCATAGCAATCAAATTGGAAAACCTAAATCAGAGTTGTATAAAATCCCCATTTTCATCCAATTCTGATCTCTAATCAAACACTTGTTGCATAGTATAGAGAGTATCACAGTATGAAACTCTTAATTGCAACTTTTCCAACTTTCAGAGGATCCATATCATATCCATCTGCATCTGTGAAGCATGCAAGGAAAAAAAAATTATGGATTTGATTCTAACAGTTAGCAAATATCAAATTCAATCACATTGATGAGCCTTTCGATAGGAAACAAAATAATGGCATTTAATGATTGATAGCTTAATTGTCTTGTGAATCCTTGTATAAATGTTCTTCACCTTTCTTCATCTTGAGCAATGCACCAACCATGGCCAACCATCAATCTCATCTGTTTTGTTTCATTTCCTCCATTCTTGTTCTTGCCTTGGCCTTGTCCTTGTCCTGTGGCGCCGCAAATGAAGAAAGAGAGGCAAGTGTTTTTTTGAGGTCTAAGTTATCATTGCTTCTCTTAGTATCGAATTTGCTATCTTTATAAATTATCATTGCTTCTCTTAGTATCGAATTTGCTATCTTTATGATAAATTGAATTGATGTTGATTCAGGTCTACATTGTTTACATGGGGTCACTTCCTGAAGGAGAAGAATATTCACCATCTTCTCAGCATGTTAACATCTTACAACAAGTCATTGGGAGCAGGTGATTAGCATAATCTTGATTTTGGAGTTGTCTTTTTTTGTGTTGTTTATAATATTATTGATCTCATTTTGTTTTGACTTCTCTCCAATCAGTTCTGTAGCAAATTCCTTGGTTAGGAGCTATAAACGAAGCTTCAATGGATTTGCTGCGAAGCTCACTAAGGCCGAGAAACAAAAGATTGCTGGTAAGTGTTGATTCTGGTTTGCATTTTTCAAAATATATGTGTGTTGAAGGCTTTGTTAAAGAGTTTTTCATGATTCACAGGCATGAATGGAGTGGTTTCTGTTTTCCCTAATAGAGTTTTGAAGCTTCAGACAACACGATCATGGGACTTTATGGGTTTCAACGAGTCCATCCAACGAAATCCTAGAGTTGAGAGTGATATTGTAGCTGGTGTTATTGACTCTGGAGTCTGGCCTGATTCTGATAGCTTCAAGGATGATGGTTTTGGCCCTCCTCCCAAAAAGTGGAAGGGTCCTTGCAAAGGAGGAGAAAACTTCACTTGCAACAAGTAATATCCTTATTCCATTTTATCATTCCATTTTCATGTTGTTAAGTGATACCAAACCGGTTCTGTTTAGGCCTAATGACCCGTCTGTCTTACCTCCCGACTTAAGTCCACCTATTCACTTAAATCTCACATCGAAATGATGTGAAGTCAGTCACCACTGGCTTAATCTTTTAGTTGAGTTGGTTCTTTACACAAGTTAACTATGACTGATGGGATTTGGGATTCTGATTTTGCAGCAAAGTAGTTGGAGCCCGGTTTTATATCTCATCATCTGCAATAGACAACGAGGGGCATGGAACTCACACTGCCTCAACCGCAGCTGGAAACAAAGTTCCCGGTGCAAGTTTCTATGGTATTGCTAAGGGAACTGCCAGAGGAGCTGTTCCATCATCAAGGATTGCTGTTTATAAGGTCTGCAGTGCAGAAGGGTGTCAATCAGTAGACATTTTGGCTGCATTTGATGATGCTATTGCTGATGGAGTCGACGTCATCACAATTTCAATTGGAGGAGAGTCTGCACCAGACTTCGACCAGGATACCATAGCAATTGGTGCTTTTCATGCAATGGCTAAGGGGATACTTACTATGCATTCTGCTGGAAATACTGGCCCCGCAAAAGGTTCAATAGTAAGCGTAGCTCCATGGATTCTTTCAGTAGGAGCAAGCAGCATTGATCGCCAGATCGTTGACAAGGTTGTTCTTGGGAATGGGAAGAAAATAGTGGTATGATTCTTGAACTATGTCATAGGCTCATATCATACAATGCACTATGTTATATCATTCTAATGGCTCGAAAAACAGGGAAAATCGGTTAATGCTTTCACATTAAACGGGACAAAGTTTCCTCTGATACATGGAAAAGAAGCTTCAAGTTCTTGTGCTACTGAATCTGCTAGGTATTCACTACCTGTCCAGTCGATATTATGTGTTTCAAAGAACGAATGTACTTTAAATATGACTTAACATTTGCTGCATTGCAGGGCTTGTAGAGAGCAGTGCTTAGATGAGAGTCTAGTGAAGGGAAAGATTGTTCTATGCAACGAGTTTCAAGGAATTATAGAGGCTTATAGAGCTGGTGCACTTGGGTCAATCGCATTAGCCAGCCGTCCTGATGTTCCTTTTACACTCCCACTTCCTGCATTGGCTTTAAACTCGAGTGACTATAGTGCTGTCGAGTCCTATTTTAATTCCTCCAAGTATGTATTCAAATAAGCACCCTATTACTAGACTTTTAGTAGATTCCACTCCTTTATCTAATGTCTTTTTTGACAGAAAACCCGAAGCAAACATTCTAAAGAGCGAGGAGATTAAGGATCCTGCTGCTCCTATTGTTGCTTCCTTCTCAGCCCGCGGACCAAATTTGATTGCACCAGACATTTTGAAGGTATAACATGATCATACCTTATTCTGTATCATTGTGACTTTACTATACACATTGTGATTTGCAGCCAGATATAACTGCTCCGGGAATTGAGGTCTTGGCGGCTTATTCTCCAGTTAACTCACCATCAATCAGTGAAAGTGACGAGAGGCGAGTTAAATACAGTGTCCTAGCTGGGACTTCAATGGCTTGTCCACACGTTGCTGGTGTTGCTGCTTATGTTAAATCATTTCACCCAGATTGGTCTCCTTCAGCTATCAAATCCGCCATCATGACAACCGGTAAGTTTCCTTCTGTACTCTTCTTAGTACATGATTGTTATGTTTGGTACGCACCAATACTTCTTTTACTTGTAGCTTGGCAGATGAATAGAATCAAGAACGAGAATGCTGAGTTCGATTATGGATCTGGGAGCATTAACCCTGTAGAGGCCATCAATCCCGGTCTAGTTTACGAGGCTGGTAAAGAAGACTACATCAAAATGCTTTGTGGTGCTGGATATAGTGATGAGACCATCAAACAGATATCAGGAGGCAACAGCACTTGTGAACGGGGCTTGAGCAAAGCATCTCCGAGGGATCTGAATTACCCTTCCATGACAGCATCAGTTTCGCCAAATAAGGCGTTTCGCATCACATTTAATAGAACAGTCACAAATGTTGGATTTGCAAACTCAACTTACAAGGCAAATGTTTCCTCCTCAGAACGGGAGATCAGCGTTGAGGTGGTGCCTCAAGTTCTCTCCTTCAAGTCCTTGAAAGAGAAGAAGACGTTTGTTGTCAGCATTGCTGGACGAGGTATGCCAGAGTACTCCATGGTGTCTGCATCACTTACATGGTCTGATGGCACTCATAGTGTGAGAAGTCCTATAATTGCACATGCAATGGTACCATCTAAATCATCATTTGATTAGCATTTACTGGTCCATATCAGCTCATCAAAATAAACTTTTCTTCTTAAGCCATTGAAGATATAATGTAAATTTCAAGTTTTCAATGATAAATAGTTGATCTTATTACAATAAAGAACTCATCAAGAGAAGACTGTAATATTCATCTTGCTTTCCCTGAAAAAAGTTACTGAGATTGATTTACCATTACGATCAAGATCAAACATCAACTCTTGCTGTCTTAGCTCCACCATTTAACTACAAAACTTCAATAATTACGAGATACTGGAGTATGTGTTTATTATAGTTTAACGATTATCATACAAATTTTGTATATGTATACACTCGTAATCATATGAAATGGTGCAAGGCGGGACAGTTAGCCGTTTCCTGTGTCTGAACTCCAATGGAAGACTAAGTTTCTTGGCTTGAGTCATCTTGTTAAAACTTTATCAGATTAAGAAATGCGTGTACCCATCAAATTCAGGTGATATTTCAAGAAGGATTATTGCTCTACCAAACTGGTTGATCTTTTTTTAGGACAGAAATGGTTTAATTAAGATACTAGCTATAGCTCTCAATTGCTAGAGGAGGTGTTTCATCTTCGAGGATCGCTGCTTACAAGGTTTGTGACCGTTTGGAGTGTGATGAGGCCGGTACTCTGCTTACAAGGTTTGTGACTGTTTGGAGTGTGATGAGGCCGGTACTTTAGCTGCATTCGATGATGCTATTGCTGATGGAGTTGACATCATCACCATTTCAACAGGAGGACAAGTACAAAAACCGTTTAGCGAGGATGTATTGGCAATTGGTTCGTTCCACGCCATGGCAAAAGGGATTCTCACTCCGACTTCTGCAGGTAATTAATAAAGGTCTTAGTTTGACATTAGTTGTAAATGTAGCGCCATCGATGCTAACTGTGGGGGCAAGTAACATTGACCGCAAGATCCTAGATAAGGTTGTTCTTGGGGATAGAAGGACAATCCAGGTATCTTTCATAGCATTCTTGTATATCTGTGTCTTGTGATAATCTTATCTTTATAAATTGTTTTCTCTGCACACAAACAGGGATTTTCAATTAATACTTTCGCGTCAAATGGAACCAATTAAGTTTCCTCTTGTCAAAGCAGAAGATATATGTATCAAGCCAGATACCTTTGTGCAAGCAACTGGGGCTCGGGTAGATTTTGTGTTGGATCTTGTTTAAACGAGAACTGATACTTGTTTCATTGTTTCCAGGTTGTGCGTTGGATCTTGTTTAAACGAGACATTAATTAGTGAAGGGAAAGATTGTGCTGTGTGCTGACTACGAAGGAGTTACCGAGACTTGTAGAGTTAAAGCCCCTGGATCAATTGTGCTGAACAACAATATCAATAAGATTCCATTGCCTTCCTTGGCTCTAAACGACGAGGACTATGATGCAGTGAAGTCCTATGTCAACACTACCAGGTACGGGTTCCTATAAATGTTTTTCATGTGTATCTTCACTCCCTAACATCATATATACGATAGAAAACCCAAAGCAAACATATTGAGGAGTGAAGTAACTAACGATTTAGATGCTCCAGCAGTCATTTCCTTCTCCTCGCGTGAGGGCCAAATACCATTGTACCGGAGATTCTGAAGGTAAATTACTTGTAACTATGTTTATCGATTTCAGAATGACTGTATTAATCACATATACATGTATAATGTAACCCTCGGGAAGCTTTTAAAGAGGACTACATAAAAATGTTCTGCAGTGCCGGATATGATGATGATGCGGTCAAGAAAATATCAGGTGATGAGAACAGCACTTGTAGAGATGTTTCCGGCAAAGCATTGCCGAAGGATCTGAATTACCCTTCAATGGCGCATCAGGTATCGCCTGTGAAACCATTTAACATAACATATCAAAGAACCGTCACAAATGTTGGGACAGCGAACTCAACATACAAGGCACAAGTTTCCTCAAATCCTGAGATTGGTGTCATGGTTGTGCCTCGAGTTCTTGCACTCAAGTCCATGAATGAGAAGCAGTCTTTGTCTGTTTCGGGACAAGGAATGGATCAAACATCAATGGCTTCGGCGTCAGGAGTCCAATTGTTGTGTACACTTCAGACAAGTGATCTTATCTGTATCCAAATGATGGGGAGGTTTTCTTTGTAATATTGAGGTTGTCAATGTTCAATACTACTAGTTCTATCAATAATATTAGTGTACTCTGTTTCAAAAACTAGTGTTATTTGTATTTATTTATAAAAAAAATTGGTTATAATGAATTATCAAAGATACTCCAAACTTCTGGTTCCTGCAAGAAAACATAAATAGGATCAGCTTTACAAAGATGGTAACATAACTTCACATTTTAGCTCTGAACAGTTCTGAAACGACAGACCGTATTGTGCCATATGAAACATACGACAGGTCGTTGTGGTCAATCCGTATATAAATCACAGTAGTTTCAAATTTGGGGATTCATTTTCTGCTGAACATAATAAGCCTTTTGACTGTAAAATTCATTCGTTGTCATTGATATTCGATCAACTCCGAGTAGCAGAGACCTGCAATGGCGACTCGTGCGTTTTCCAGGTCAAAAATCCGATTTTTCACTTCGCTACTCGCTCGAGGCCTTCCCGTTACAGAGTCTGCTTTGTCTGCAGAATCGGGTTTACGATTTGTTGAGCCAGCTTTGTACAAGCCCGTTTCTGGGTTCAGGCTTATCCAGGATGGGAGACCTAGGGGACCCCTTTGGAGAGGGAAGAAGCTCATAGGAAAAGAAGCGGTTTTTGTGGTTCTAGGGTTGAAGAGGTTTAAGAAAGATGAGGAGAAATTCGAGAAATTCTTCAAAATCCATGTGTCGAGGCTCTTGAAGATGGATTTGATTGCTGTTCTCTCTGAGCTCCAGCGCCAGGAGGACTTTGATTTGGCTTTCAAGGTTTTATTTTCTCTAATTTGCTATTCTGTTTCTTTTCATTGATTTGCTAGAATTTTCCCGAGTGGGTTAATGGTGGTTCCTTTTGGAGTATGCTGATAATGTGTTTGTTAAAATGCCTGAAAGAACTTTTTGGCTGTCAGATAGCTCTGACTTGCTAAAATGTGGGTAATTATTGCTGGATATTGACTTTCTTGTCAAAGTAGATAGAACCCTAATTCAGTTTGGTGATGGTGTTGTCATGTTGCAAAGAATTCAGATTCGAAGTGTGTGAACAAATTGGATTGTGATGTGTTGCTTTGGATTGGAATGTTATCTTACTACTGACATGTGCTTGAATTGAGGAAAAACAAACAATGTGGCTGTAGGCTATGTTACTATACCCAAATTGAGTACTTCAATTTTTTTGATTTAGCAGTCTCTTTTTATGTTCGAGGTTTGATTTACATTGTTCCTTTCCTGTTATCGTATCTTTTTGCTGTTCTGTTTCTTCTCACTGATTTGCTAGAATTTTCCCATGTGTGCTAATGGTGGTCCCATTTGGAATATGCTTATAATGTGTTTGTTAAAATGCCCGAAAGAATTTTTTAGCTGTCAGATAGCTCTGACTTGCTAAGATGTGGGTAAATTATTGTGGGATATTTTCTTTATTGTCAAAGTAGATAGAGTCCTAATTCTTATGAAGTTTGGATTGCTTGGTGTTGTTGTCTTGTTGAAAAAAAAATCCAAATTTAGTGTATGAACAAATTGGATTGGATTGTGTTGTGTTGTGTTTGTATTGTTGTGGATAGGAATGTTGGCTTAGTATTGACATTTGCTTGAATTGAGGAAAAACATACAATGTGGCCATGTTACAATACCCAAATTGAGTACATGTATTATACTTTTCAGGTTTACTCATATATAACTTCAATTTTTTTATTGGGCAGAGTTTCATTTTTTTTATTTGGATTTTCAGATATTTAGGCATATTCAAAAGGAAGACTGGTATAAGCCTGATGTCTATATGTACAAGGACTTGATTGTTGCATTGGCAAGGTGTAAAAAAATGGACGATGCGATGGTGTTGTGGAAAGACATGAAAAGGGAGGCTATATTGCCTGATTCTCAAACATACGCAGAGCTGATTAAGGGCTTCTTGGCTCAAGGATCTCCAGAGGATGCAATGAACATTTACGAAGACATGAAGGACTCTCCGGATCCACCAGGGGAGTTGCCATTTAAAGTATTGTTAAAAGGACTACTGCCTTATCCTCATTTGAGAAACAAAGTCAAGCAAGAGTACGAGGAAATCTATCCTGAACGGAATGTTTATGATCCTCCTGAAGAGCTATTATCAGTGTGCTAAGGTTTGCACAACTTGTAACTTGATTTCTTTTCTCTGTTACGTTTCCTTGAATAATAAATGTCATAAGAAACAATTAACAACATAATGTATCACTCCCACTGTCTAAAAAAATGAGTGTCATGTTTCTCATGCATTTTCGTTGCAAGGTAAGTGTCGTTTTGCATTTTTGTTCCAAATCAAGTGTCTTTTTCATTTTAAAAAGTTAGTTATATTATTTCCGCGTGAATTTGGTTATTATTATTTTGTCATGTCAACATGAGTTAACTTTTTGCGAGCTAGGGAATTTTTGTGTGGAGTAAATCTTCATTTGTATTACCTACCGGCCATGATTTTTATATACATTTTCAAGCATGTTTTAAACATAGATAGAAAATAAGGAATATCCTCAAAATTAATGCAGGGGAGAGTAGGCAATTGGTAGGAACCCAGAATAAGAGAACAAAATCCAGTCAAAACCAAGTGTTTAAATCAAGATTCGAGTATCAACCCCTAACAAATCTCTAAGATTAACCCAGAAGAAACACAAGATTGACAGGAATATTATCTTTTTAACCAAATATCAGAGTGATTGGGTAAATTAACGTTCAATTCAAACATGACAGGCTGAAACTTATTTCCAGATATGATCCCATCCATTTTCCCATAAAAAGAAACTTGGAAAGTTTTTAGATTTAGAATTGGAATACAAATCTCTCCTCTCTTTTTTCACCATTATTCCTAAGTAGAAAAAACATGGAATTCATTGGAAGCTTCGTACAAATAACAAATACAACACAAATTTAGCTGAGATTGCTTCTCTGTTTCTTTTCATACATCAGTTACATGTACCATTTAAATGTAAGTACAAAAACCAATCATTGTTTGCAAGGTATGTATTATCTATGGTTTTTCCACTAACAATTTATAGAATCCAAATAATGAATTTTTTGCGTTTATGAACGTATGAACTTCCTCATATCATTATCTGGGCATGTACCAAAGATCATTTCCTGTCTACTACTAAAAGTTTTGGATCCAAACTTTCCGATATTCAAAATCCAATCCAACTTAAAATCGACATGATTCGATCAATTTTTTTTTAACTGAATTTATCCTACGAAAGTACGGATCATGTGAGATTTGATCGGACAAATCCTCTCATTTTCACTGTAAATCCAAAATTTGTCAAATTCAAATACCTTTTACATGACACTTGAAATATTTCTTATTTAAATTCAATATGGCTGAGTATCTTACAAATTAGAATCTATCAACCCACTTCGATATTTATGTGAAAATAGGTTCAAACCTCTGGAGGTCTTTAAAAAAAACCTTATCTACATATCATATACAAAAACAATTTTATATTATAGATTCGGAAGGGTCGCTCCGCTCCCACAAATTTACTTGAGTGAGTATAAGTAAAATTTAACGAGGTGTCAGCAGCTCATTAGCTTGGTTAAGTTGCAACTTTATATAATTATATCAGTCAACTAATACACATTTTACTTTTTTTTATTTACAATTTTTTTTATCTTCAGATTTTTTTATTATACCTGCGATTTATAATAATTATAAAAAACATATCCAAGAAAATCAGGAAGAGAAGAGCCATTGGGTAGAGAGAAGAAAAAGGTCAGATTACAACACAGTGAATTGTGACTCTTCTGGTGGTCATCAAAGAAAGAGAGGTCGGTCTGGTCACAATTATCCACTCTCCTGGGCCCCACCAGCCACTTGGCGTCCACGCTGGACCCCACATGGCACTTATCCACTTATGTCTTATGCTTCACAAACCGAATCAAAATGCCAAAATTCTCCATATCTCTTTCCTTCTTTTTTTTTTCCTTCCCCTGGACAGCTAGAGCCGACATGCGAGGACTCTATATATTTCATGGCTTCTTCACACCATTTTGACTTAAGAGCTCAGACTTAGAGACAAAGAGAGAGTCAATTGGATCTTTAATTTTCTTAGAGGTTTTTAATGGAAGGCAAGAATCAATCAGGTTCCTCGTTCTCCGATCTTTTTGGCGCCAAAGAGTCGCCGTCGGCGTCCTCAGCCGGAATCTTTGCCACTATGTTTCCACCACCGTCATCGACTGTAAGATACTGTACTTTGCTCTGCTTCTTCGAAATTGGTGTTGTGTTGTGGTTCACTGAACTGAACTTTCTTGGTTTAATTCAGGTGGCAGGGAAGAACCAGCCGAGCTCCGATCAGGTGACCGGTTCTTGGCAAAAACATTCATCAAGAAACCATCAACTGTGGAACACTAAACAAGGTGCTCCAGGTTTGTAATCTCAGACCACTCATAGCTTTCAAGATATGGCCACAATGTGAAAGTGTGTTCCAAAAATACTAAAATAGTCTATCGATCAATCCTTCCTACGTGAAAAATCAACCAAAATTACGTAGTTTCGATATTCTCTCGAACACTTGTTCGACCACTTACGTCTCAGACTGACGAATTGTGTGTTTTACTTGGAGGGAATTGCCTAAGAATTTTGGTGTTGTGTGTTTCTTTCCCTGTTTCGAACTATATAGCAAGGAGTGGTGAGGGTACGAATCGGAGCATAACCAACAAGAACAGGAATGCGAATTTCCAGGAGGAGGAGAGAGTGGAGCCATGTCATCTAAGTTCATCTCTTTACTACGGTGGACAAGATATATACTCCCACTCCTCAGGCAGCCAAACCCCGGGATCCTATCCTATGGTGAGTCTCGCCAAATCCACGACACTAACTGGATAATCGGTTTATGAAATGGTAGACAAAACTAATTAGGCTAAATTCTTTGTGGATGTGAACTAGTTCAAGCAAGATGGGGGAGAAGATGATATGAATGGAAACAACTCGCAAAGTGCTTCTAGAGGAAACTGGTGGCAAGGTATTCATAAAGAATATAATCATACAACATCTTATATATGCAGACTTGCTTAAACATCTCTGAACTTATGATTTTTGTGTTCTACAGGTTCTCTTTACTATTAAGATCTTCTCTCACAAGGCATATATGATTTCAAAACTATTTTCTCAGGTTCGTATTTCAGAAAGTTGGTACACCTACTTGCCATGAAACAATGCTCAATTCCCCAATGTATCACTCTTTGTTCATTGTGCAGGAAGTCATGAATCCTAGTTGTGGAAGATGTGAAGCTGATGTGAACGGATCTTATTAGAGATTAGTAACGGTTTTTCCCAATTAAGTAGTATGAACTGTGTGTGATATGTTTTTTTATATACTTCACTTTATACTATGGTTGAGTGTGCAGGGATAAGCTTTTTATAGATAGTGGGATATTGTTTTCATACTTTTCCTAGCTTGTAATGGCTGTCTATTCATAGATATGTTGTTATGTTCTTCTTGTTTGTGTATAATGGATGCTTAAAGAAACCATATCTAGGACATGCTTTCTAGCTTCTATAAATGTATGATAATTCAGAAAGCAGCAAATACAGCAGAGCAAAATGCAGATACTCATGTTACATTTCACATGCTGGTTTAAGCAAAAGCGCATTAATCATTCGATGATCATACAGATTAAACATAATAGGGCGAGTAAATAATACGTACCACCAGTTGTTGGCTACGTCAGTGTGTGACACCACTTCAGGAGCTGCCAAGAATATATACCTGCATCCAAGACAGTGGTAAACAATATTATGAAGCTAACAACAATGAGACTTTCAAGTTTTTTTTTTTTTTTTTTCATTTATGAAACGCTCTCACTGTCCGAGGTTACATCATTTTGGAAGCAATTTTACGAGCATCTCTCCCTATTGGAAGCAACTTATTCATTCCCTGTCTCTGTCAATTGTCAACCATTCTATCTCTAGGACTTCACAATCACACTTCATTGTGAGAAATTGACATGTAACGAAACACTGGATCTTCAATACATCCTTCTCTTCTACTCCAAAATCTGATATTCTGCACAAAACTAAGAAATACATGCACAAATCCACTTGATTCTGGTATGAGCAAGCACTAGATCAGAACTCCATTTGGTTGTTTTGTTTCCCACTGGTCTCCAAGAAACTGGGTATGATCTTGCAGTTTAATGAGGTTGGTACTGACAATAGTTTCCTTTTCTGCTCACCTGACTTGATATGCAAAGGAATAGCCTCTCATATGCAGCAACCATCTTAGTGGCAGTAAAAAGTTTTAAACCTCTCTGCCTAGCTACCTGGCCTTTCTTCTCCAAGTTTCCTCCTCCTACATCTGCCCAGACTCTGTACAGAGCCTCCTTCAATGAAGCTACTGTTGGTGAGAATGTATAACCCATTTCTGTGCCAATAATGACAGAGCCTGTAATGCTAGCAAACCTCGTAGCCAGTAGTGGCTTACCAGAAAGCATTGCTTCCAACAAAGTGTGATCTAACCCTTGGGCTCGGAGAGTTGGGTTTATGAAGATATCTATTGCATTATAGAAGCTCGCCAGCTGAGATTGTTCTAATGGCCCCAAAACCATTACAGTGGCTCCCAGATCTCTGTATCTAGCACCCCATGGACCATCTCCAGCAACCAGAACAACAGCACTCTCCTGAAATGTATCATTTTCTCCAAACATTTGCTTCAGAGCTTCAAACATTAGTGGGTGTCCTTTATCCTTCACCAACCTCCCGGCCAGGCCCAAAACCAATGATTTAGATTCTGGAATGCCAAACTTCCGCTTAAACTCCTTACCTTTGATGACATCACGCCTAAACATCTCCTCATCGACACCATTGAGAATGACATGAACTCGTTCCGTTGGGATCATGTAAATCCTTTGTAGGATGTCTCCGACATGATCGCTAGTGGCAACATGATGGGCATAGCTTGGAAAAAACTTTACCTCTTCAACAACCTTTATGGTTCTTTCGGTCAATGCATATGCCTTGGGTTCTTCATTGGTGCGCAAAAGTTCTTGGATGATATCAGAGTGAATGGTTTCATATGCAATTCCATGCCAACTAACGGCTAAGTTACTTAGATTCCTCGATCTAGTATGTAAGAGACCCACACTTTCAGTGTGGATTACATCAAAAGGCTTCCCAGTTGAGTTCTGAGTAAGAAACTGCTTCCAGACTGAAGCTTGGTCAAGATAACCAGAAGCTGTAGGTTTGGATAGGTGAAAATATAGACTGCTCAATGCATACCTTGGGAGGGAAGAGTTTCCAGGAGAAGTGGTAAAAATGTGGAGCTCGTGACCTCTTTTTGCAAGAGCAAGATGGAGGGTCATGGCATGCCGCTCAAGTCCTCCTGCACAAGATCTATGGGGCCATTTCTTGACAAAGAGAGCAATCTTAAGGAGTTTTGGAGGCGGTTTAGTGTCAAAGGAAAGATGATTCCAGGCAGAGGTGAAAGAAAGGAGACTGATGGGGAGGTTCTGATTTTGCTCAATGATCCCATTCTGAAAGTAGCACGGACCAGAAGAGTGAAACCGATGGAGAAGTGAGATGAATGAGAAAGCAAAGAGGGCGAAAACAATGGAGCTCAGGCACCGGAAGCTAAGGACAGTAACCTGATCCCTCGCCATTGAAGCTTGTGATATGAGATTAGAAGTCTATATAAAATCACACAAGCCTCACAAAGACAAGGAGATAAACTCCATCTGAAGGAATCGAGTATGTGGACGATGCATCTGGAAATCATCTACACTATACGCATATGCATTAACTTCTAGAGTCTCCTCAGAATCTGGGTTTATCAGTTTTGAATTTTTCAAGGCACCAGCACATGGCCCTTAGTTATCCTCCTAATCTCCTCCTAACTTAGTGTAGTTAGTAAGCAACAACATATTATTTTATCCTCCAATTCCCAGATTCAGCAATTAAATACTAAATAAGGTACCTAAAACCACTGAATTTTAGTACCAAAAACTTGGTCAAACACGATCTCGAGCCCTTAAAACAATTCAAGAAACACCAATTTCATGTCAGTGGTTTAAGTTCTGCTTAGTTGAATAAAAGCTAAGAACATGATCTCAACAAAACTCAACTGGAGTTTCATAAATTTGGCATGATTTTCAAATTCTCATTGTATATATACATTATAAACAGCAATCAATTACTGTAAATTATAGAACTGTGAAATGAAAAAACAAACCCTAGCATGTAAAAGCATAAAGCACAAGAAAAACATAGATAGCAAGAGCAGATGGTACCAAAATCACCAGAGGACAAATCGCAGCCAAAGTGTGAAAATCTCCACAAGCCAAAATCCCCAATTTGATCTGAACCAGATCCACCAGAGCCAGCATCAAGAACCCGCACCCGAGAACAGATCCGAAAGCGGAAACAAGTATCCCACCCCGGAACCGAGCGAGATTAACGTGCGCCGAATGGGGGGCAATGCGCAACAGATCGGCGCCGGCGGCGCTGAGGTGTATGATCTTGATGGCTTGTTTGAGAGCCAAGGCGATGAGGCTGGAGAAGAGGAAGGCGCTGAAGGAGTACACGTGGAAGGCAATGAGATTCTCGGCGACGGAGGCTCCGGCGGCGCAGGTGGCGTCGCTGCCGATGAGGTTGGCGCTGGGGTCGGTGGTAGGGTACCAAGTGAGGCCGAGGAAGAGAGCTAGAGTGAATAGTGAGTTGACGTTAACAATGCCGTCCAGAGCCATGATGTGGATGCTGGTGGTCCCAAGCCTCCGGCGCGACACGTCAGCCATTTCCGGCAAGGCTTTTTGCGGCAGTGAAGAAAAAAATAGAAAAAAATCTATATTTAAGTTTAATTTCTGGTACAGATTTTTGTTGCAACTTGCCATCATCAGTGGCGTGGAAGCTATAAAATGGGAATCGCAGCTAACTTGTCTTCACAGGCAAGCAAGGAGCCGAACTCGAGGAGAGTGAAAGTGGTGGAAGCTTTTAACACGACGTCGTATCTGCAATATAGTAAAGGTATAAAAAAAACCGCCGTTACCGGGGATCAAACCCGGGTCACCCGGGTGACAGGCGGGAATACTTACCAGTATACTACAACAACCTTGTCATTCATGTCTACAAATAACGTTAATTAAATAAACAAACATATGGAAGCAATTAAAATAAGCTGATTTAAGAATAATTCGTTAGTGCTAAAGATCATGGTATATGTAATATCATCGCATACATCATCACTTGCAAATGGCAAATATAATAAGGTTCACGCATCACATCACTTTTTGTGTCCCAATGAGCCTCCATTACAGCCTTGGCTACCACGAAATCAGTATATCTCTATAAAAGGGTCAACAAAAACGACTCTAAACAAACCAACAATGGGTCAAGAAGTGAAGCTGTTTGGGACATGGGCTAGTCCTATCAGTCGCAGAGTAGAAATGGCCCTCAAGCTTAAAGGAGTAGAATATGAGTTTTTCGAAGAAGACCTGTACAGCAAGAGTCTTCTTCTTCTTCAATACAACCCAGTTCACCAAAAGGTTCCTGTGCTCGTCCACAATGGAAAACCAATTGCTGAGTCTCAAATCATCATCGAGTACATCGACGAGACATGGACCAACAATCCCATCTTGCCTCAAGATCCTCATGACCGAGCCGTGGCTCGATTTAGGGCCTAGTTTATAGACGACAAGGAACACAACAGCTCACCAAGAATCATACTCTTTCTCTTAAATTGAATGTTTTATTCATATTCTTGTATTTGTGTGTTTATATATTTGCAGTTGATGTCGCCGAGTTGGACTGGAAAATTGAAGAAAGGAGAAGATGAGGCTATTGAAGAGTACTGTGAGTTGCTGAGAACGCTAGAGAATGAGCTAAAGGGTAAGGATTTTTTTTGGAGGTGAGAGTGTTGGGTTCGTGGACATTGTAGGGACTGTTGTGGCTTTTTGGCTTGGTGTGTATCAAGAAGTTCTGGAGATAGAGTTGATATCTGCAGAGAAATTACCAGAATTGCATCAATGGATTGAGAATCTTCTCACTGTTGAAGCCATTGTTCGGTGCCGTCCTCCCAGAGAGAAGCATGTTGGACATGTTCGAAAACGCTTTGCAGCTTTAGTAGCGGCAGCAGAAGCTGGTTCCAAGTAATTAATTAATCTGTAGTGTGATGTTTGGTTTAAGGTTTTTTTTGTACTCAATCTTCTGATAATGCCTGATGGGTTTGTTTACGAGGGTTTGGTTAGTTTCATGTATTGCAACTTGGTTTTGTGAACTTCGAAGAAACAGAGCATTTATGATACAAACTTGAAATTTGATATACATTCATTACATTGAACCAAATACCAATACTGAGGTACAGATTATTTGAAACAACTAGCCATCCAAAATAAGAAGACAAAAACAAGAGATAATTTCAAAATACACATTGAAATGATTGGTCACACTTGCGAGCAAAATTCTGTATTCAATCAAAACCAATACGATTATCAAAAACCAACTTTTATTCCTTTTATACATGAAACTAAGAAGAAAAAGAAAAAGACAGAACCTCTGGATGGTGCCAAGTCCTTGTTTGTGTATAATGGATGCTTAAAGAAACCATATCAAATCTATGACATGCTTTCTAGTTTTTATAAATGTATGATAATTCAGCAAGCAGCAAATACAGCAGAGCAAAATGCAGATACTCGTGTTACATTTCACATGTTAGATTAAGCGGAACCGCGTTAATCACTCGATGATCATACAGATTAAACATAATCGGGCGTGTAAATAATCCGTGCCACCAATTGTTGGCTACTTCAGGAGCTGCCAAGAATATATACTTGCATCCAAGACAGTGCTAACCAATGTTGTGAAGCTAACAACAATGAGATTAAGATCTTTTTCCAAATCGCTATTAAAATAAAGTGATCTAAGATTAATTCGTTATGTTCTAAAGATCATGGTATCATCGCATACATCATCACTTGCAAATGGCAAATATAATAAGTTACAGCCTTGGTTATCACGAAATCAATATCTCTACAAAAGGGTCAACAAGAAGGACCCTAAACAAACCATCTGCTCGGCCAACACAACAATGGCTCAAGAAGTGAAGCTGTATGGGGAATGGGCTAGCCCTTTCAGTCGCCGAGTAGAAATGGCCCTCAAGCTCAAAGGCGTAAAATACGAGTACTTCGAAGAAGACTTGTACATCAAGAGTCCTCTTCTTCTTCAATACAACCCAGTTCACCAAAAGGTTCCTTTGCTCGTTCACAATGGAAAACCAATTGTTGAGTCTCAAATCATCATCCAGTCCATCGACGAGACATGGACCAACAATCCCATCTTGCCTCAAGATCCTCATGACCGAGCTGTGGCTCGATTTTGGGCCAAGTTTATAGACGACAAGGTACATAACATATCACCAAGAAGTCGATCCATATTAAGGCCTTAATGTCTTATGCATATTCTTGTACTTGTGTGTGTTTATTTGCAGTTAATGTCGCCGAGTTGGATTGGAAAATTGAAGAAAGGAGGAGATGAGGCTATTGAAGAGTACTGTGAGTTGCTGAAAACGCTAGAGAATGAGCTAAAAGGTAAGGATTTTTTTGGAGGTGAGGGTGTTGGGTTCGTGGACATTGTAGGGACTGTTGTGGCTTTTTGGCTTTATGTGTATCAAGAAGTTCTGGAGATTGAGTTGATAACACCAGAGAAATTACCAGAATTGCACCAATGGATCGAGAAGCTTCTCAGTGTTGAATCCACTGTTCAGTGCCGTCCTCCCAGAGAGAAGCATGTGGAACATGTTCGAAAACGCTTTGCAGCCGCAGCAGAATCTGGTTCCAAGTAATGCTTGATGGGTTTATTTATGAGTATCTTTTAGTAAAAGGGTTTGGTTGGTTTCATGTATAGCAATTTGCCAACTTTGTTTTGTGACATAGGATCTCATAGATCCGAGGTTTAATTTACCATTTCACTTGGTCACATGCAGACCTGTCAATTCGTTCACATGATAAGCAGTTACAGAGTAATTAAGAAACAGAGCATTTATGATACAAACTCGAAATCTGATATACATTGAACCAAATACCAATACTGAGGTACAGATTATTCGAAACAACAAGCGTTTAAGAAGACAAAAACAAGAGATTTTTTCAAAATACACATTGAGAGAGCTTTGAGACCAGAATCAATAATCCTTGACAATGGTCACTGGGCAATTCGCGTTGGCCATGACATGATTGGTCACACTTCCAAGCAAAATCCTGTATTCAATCAAAACCAATACGATTATCAAAAACCAAAGTTTTATTTCTTTTATACATGAAACCAAGAAGAAGAAAAACACAGAACCTCTGGATGGTGCCGAGTCCTCTGCTTCCCATTACCAAACAATCAATCTTCATGTCCTTAACTGCTTGGCAAAGCTTGTCTCTAGCATCACCCCAGTAAAGCTTGGCCACCATAGTAACCTATAATTTCATGCCCATTTTAATCATATAATTAGCTAGGTCGCATGAAGGAACCATAGTAAAATAAATAAAAGTAGAGCAAATTAAAGAACCAACATGTTTCAATGTGGCAGCAGTTTCAAGAATGTCAAGAACCTCAGCATCAACCTCGACCTCGTAATTTTCCATCACATCGTGGTCTCGGAACTCCGACAATGGAATCAGAGCTTCACCGTACAAAACAAAACAAGATCATAATCAGAATCAAGAAACTCGTACAATATCAGTAGTAAATTAAACAAAAAAACATAAACATACGTGAACCAGTGGTGGACCAGAGAAGGGTGCGAGACTCGTTGCCCTGATTGGGATTGACATGGATGAGAAACAGAGTGTCATCTTTGGTGACAAGATTGTCAATGGCCCATTTCAGAGCTTTCTTGCTTCCATCTGAGAAGTCCACGGCCACACCGATGTTCCTTTCTCTTGTCATTTTCTTGATCCGATCTCTTCTTCTTCTTTGCAGCAGATATGTGAGAATTTTCAATTTTGAGATGGTGGGTTCGGTGAAGTTTTGGGATCAGAGCAGAGGAGATGGGGTTTTATGACGGAAAACAGAGGTGAGAGACTTGCTCTGTTTCGGTGCCGCACATGGTATTGAACACAATTTGTATATTAAAGTGGAAATTAAAAGTCGTCTGAGGACTAGCTTGGTAATTTCGAAATAAATCCACCACCTTCCTTGATGTCTGGTTCTAGTTTAATTTATTATAATTATAAACTATTGTGGAGTTGTTCTCTTATCCACTGCACTAATATTTTGTGTTCTATTTTTTTCTGAGTTGGCTAGCACTTTCAAGATTGATATTTTTAAGTCATTAAATCATTTGATCATTCCCGACTAATCCTCATTCGAGCCTTGGTTACAACCTTACAAAGTTAATGATTTCTCACATCACATCTTCTTCACATGTGTGTTGAGTGCGGATCGAATTCAATTGCTATTCTTACTCACGCAGCTCCAACGCACCAACTGCGTTACACCCCGTGAGTTTTTGTATTCTATTTTAATAAATTTATATTATGAAAATAAATAAATAAATTTAATCACTTTCTTACATACGAGATGCGTTCAGATAATAGACTTTGTTCTAAATTTTAAATAACCCATGTTAAAGATGCACTTCATTTAGAACTAAAAGTGGGCACTAATAGAAAGTTATACAAAAAAGTATAGTCTTTTGATACCTAAATAATTATGCGCATATTTTATGTAGTCTTTTTTTAGTACATACTTTCCTTAAACTAGTTAGAACTACAATTCAAATATGTATTTTTTTATAATAATATAAAGTTTATTTTAAATTAGAATATTAAAGAGAAGCCAAAAATGGGTATAATTGTTATTGCTACATGAGCATCAATAAAATTGGTTGATCCAAGCTCATAAGACCTAACTACTAGTCCAAGCTAAACAACTAGTCTTCTCTTTAATGATCAAATTATAGGAGGAGAACTAAAGACAGCAAATTGACTTTATTAACCTCATTGAGCCTAACTACAATTATGGATGCAAATGCTCAATACAGCTTAATTTATGCACCCCTTTTTTCACACTTGCCCTTTTTTTTATTTGTAAGATAAGAAGAAGATGAACGTCACTCAAAACTATCACAAAGTCAATATAAGATTGCGACACTTATCAACAACAAAAGGAAGAGAACGAAGTTGTATCAAATATGCACCATATGAAAACTCAATTGGCTAAATAATGAACATAGACGTTTAAAACGCCCTCGGCTGGAAATTGATGATGTAGGATTTTCTAAAAAAATAGTTCCCTGAATACTACCAAACCGCCCAATTTGAGCATGTTCGTTAGATGCGACGAGAAAGATGTAGGGAACTTAGGATAGAAACAAGGGATACTACCCATAAGTGATCCGTTTGCAGCATCCCGAAATGATACTCTTTGGATAACACGATCTCTACACAGGGTCTAGTTGCGATTCAATCGGAGTTTTTCAGTGCATTGGATAGAACGATCCCATCCCATCTTCGAGGTTGCACCCTTAGATACGAAAGAGCTCTCGCTCGCTGATTTTTGGGCCGAACCGAGGCCAAAACCTTTGGATATGAACTAATCTTATTGTGGACGAGGCTCAAAATAACTGACCTAGCCCAACCCAATAACTCATTGGGCTGGGCTGTTTTGATTCCAGACATGCACTTAATATTAGGACCATGGCCCACTATCTTCAAAGGTTTCTCTCTTTGTAATTAATTAATTAATAAATAAATAAACACATAATATCCACTCTCTGTTGTATTTTATTACTCCATCTACCATTAAACACAAAATATTATGTGTCTACCAAAATTTTCAAACGACATTAAAATAATCAAAACAAGCTTACCTAAACTGTAATCAGGCTGACATTTGTTGACGACCTCGAAACTAATAATAATTTTTAAAAATATATTATTTTTTTTAACCAAACAAAACAAAAATGTAACAAGTAGTGGCAAAAACAGAGCAAGAGGTGCAACTATCTAGCCCAGCTGGTCCGGTGCTGTGAGCCAACCCAACCCATATGGTCTCCACCGCGACGGCAACTAAAATGTAACCACTCCAAGAACAAGTAAAAAACGGCGAATTAGACAAAGATTGGACTGAACCGGACTCACATATGATTTTTCAGCTAAAATTTTCTGGTGGATTCATTGTAAACGCCAAATCCACAGACTCTTCACTTTCTTCTCTTAACAAATGGCAGGTGGGTTGCGTAGCTGGACGATTGTACGGGCCAACTACTAAAGCCAAGCAAGCACTGATTCCAAATCCAGAGACC
>JAYMTA010000733.1:0-24818 GCA_036897625.1 Pelargonium cotyledonis
TTAAATGAGGTGTCATCACCTTATTGGTTTAACTGATATAACTTTATATCAGTTAACTGATATACATTAAACCCTTTTTTAATTTGTGTGAAAACTTTAAAACTACCATTATTTTGAAAAAAAAAGTAGTAATTATTAGGAGTCAACAAATTTTAAAACTATTAATGAAGAATTAAATATTGCCTCCATGACATAATAAATGTAATTTTAAATTATTTTCCATACAAATTAAAAAATAATGTTTGTTTCAAAGAAAATGTAAACTAACTCAACTAAACATATTTTAATATAAAATTCATTAAATAGAAGAGTGACTAAGATGTCATCCAAACGCAAAATTATAGCTCAGTAAAGTTAAGTTTTCCCATCCGATGGAATGAACTAAGTTCCAAGAAAATCCGTGGATATCAACATTTAATCTCATAAGCATTTTATCACCTACATCAAATAATTGTGCTCTCACTTTCAGCAAATTTTTGTTAAACTAATGTTGTAAGTTGACTTTTCTTTATAATCCATTTAATCTAATTTAACAAACAAATCATTACTTCTTAGAATGAAACAAGACCAATTCATGGTTCTTGTGAAGATGAAAATTAGATTAAAAACATGGAAATTTCATGATAATTAAAACAAACAAATAAAAACCAAAATGATGTTTAGCTATTGCTTTCAAGCAAGAAAGCTAAGGATCAAAAGGTATGTGTAGTAGCATATTCTTATTGAGCATGAGATCATTTCAATATTTTTCTTCTAAATTTAAATAATATTTAATTTCATTTTCAAAACCCCAATAATTGATGTCATTATTAAATTGTCCCAAACATGGTGGAAATAAAATATTATTTTTCACCACCACCCATATGGAACAAAGCCCTTTAACAGTGGAAAACCAATTTCCAATAATTAGGTTTTTCTTGTCTTGTTTTGTTAAAAAAAAAATATTTTCAAAAAAATATATATCAAATTTGATGTAATATTTAGCAAAATATTAATTAATAAATAAATATCCGAGTTGACTCGGATGATAATACAAGCAACCTCTCACATGGTGTAGCCATGATCCATGGGACCCAAAATTAAATTCTTCACCAATTGATACATTATTGGGTGTGAATATAAATATAAAAGCGATATAAATATAAATAATAAATGTTGATTAGAACGAAAAATATAAAAATAGCTTGTATAAGAGGTTTCGAGATTAAATTTCTAACCAAATAAATACGGGTTGATTTGCATAATCTTGTATGTGACGCCAACTTTAAGTATTAAAACAAATGTATGATATCATATCTAGTATAACACTATAGTTTAGATTTAATTTTTATTTGAATTGATTATTAATATTATAATTAATTACTTAACGTTCAAGTGTTTGAGTTCTAAGCGTCTCAATTTAAATTCTCCGTAAAAAAAAAATTCTATATTCTCTCAAACTCTTCCTCAAATCCCGCTTTGTCGCAATTAGTGGCTTCTGCATGAATCACAGTAGATTTTCTATGTCTCTTTCTTCAGCTCACGTGCAAAACACAACACAATAGTCAGTTCTAGGTAAAAATCCACTATGACGACGTCTCTGGGAAGACTTGAATAACGAAACCAAACCATCGATGACTATATATCCCTATCTCTAACTTACATACAAAACGACAAAATATATCAAATCAAATGCAATAAATTAATTGCCTCTTTGTGCGTTTCTGTCCACCCGCATAGAGTCAAAGTCACAACAGACTCGCACATTTTCCAACCTATCAACGTACTAATAAAAATTATACCACCCGAATTCAACTAATGACTTGTCCAAACGACAAACATTGATTTTTTCACATTTCTCAAGACGTTAACGTACGTAATCTAAGTCGGAATGAGGCAACTACCCAAACAGTTGCAACTCATTTCCCTAACTAAACATTGCAACGCCTCCAAGAAGACCGGATAACAAACAGTATAAAACTAACCGACCATATCTCTTTCTTCATATCACATAAAAATAATTCGTTTCTCTCTCTCTCAACGTAGGGTCAAAGTCACAACGGACTCGCATATCAACAGACACTGCATAATTTGAATTCAACCGACGAGTTGTACGAACGGACAAATATTTACTTTTTACTCAACTCCATTACACAAAAATAGAAACCAATTCAATACAAAAGATTTATATTATAAATAGCAATATTAGGCTCCAATTTCTTGTATTATTGGCATTTTTTCTACTTAAATACATATATACATATATATGTAACAAAAAAAAAAATTCAACAAAAAATATAAAAAGCTCAAAGATGCAAAGCAAAGCCATTTTGTATATTTTCTGTGGACACATTCGCCGGAGCAATACCTTTCTCTTCTCTCTCTCAAAATCTTCAATTCCCAAACCAATCACTCACAAAACGGTCCGTTTCGCATCTCAATCTCGCCATTTTCGCAGACCACACAGTCTCTGCGAGCTCCGATTTGGATTGGTTTCTTCGCTTTCTCCTTCGCTGCTGTGTGTTCATGATTTTCAGCACCTGAAACTTTTGATTTTTGCTCTGTATCTATGGATTGTATGATGTGTGATAGATTTGAGTTTTTGGCGGTTTTGTACGAAAATATGCAGTGGACTAGTTTTTGAGACTCGTGTTTGGTTAGATTTGAATCGGTTGAGCTGAGTTGACCCGGGCTCGAAGCTCGGGATCTCAATTTCCATGGCGTCGGAGAAGGAGAAGGAGAAGGAGCTCAGGAACTGGATTGACGAGCAGTCTGATCTCAGTTCGTGTTACTTGCAGAAGTTCAGGCTCTACGAGACTCGCTCGGTATATTTCTATTTATGTTTCGCTCTGTTTTTGTATAATTTGCTTGCAATTTTAGCTTTAGTTTGTTAGTGTCGCAGGTTTGGTTCAGCAGCTGCTGCGGTTTTGAATTGATCAGTTTTGATTTGATTTGCTACAGTGTGTTTCTTGAATTGATATTTGATAATAAAGTTTGGCTGTTTTAGTTAGGTTTGGCTTCAGTTTGAATAGCCGGCTGATTCAGTTGTTGTGGTTTTGAATTGATTTGCCAGTGTTTTTCTTGAAGGTTGCTGTGTTTGTGCATTGATATTTGATTGTAAAGTTTGTTTTTTCGTTAGGTTTGGCTTCAGTTTGAATTGCTTGTTACCGATTCTTCGAGCTTTGCCTAACTTTGATACTTTGTTTTGGTTTCAAATTAATCAGATTTGATTTGCTACCGTGGTTTCTTGAATTTTGATGTGTTTTTTGGTTTTTGTGCATTTATATTTGATGGTAAAGTTTGGTCGATTTAGTCATGGTTTGGCTTCAGTTATACCTTGTTTGTTACCGGTTTCTTTGAGCTTGGCCTAACTGTGATGTATTCGTATACGCTGCTGATTTGCTTGCTTATACTCCTTGTTTTATGCAAATGCAACAGAACTTTTATATGATTGGAAGAGACAAAAATAGAACTTTTTGGAGGGTGTTAAAGATTGACCGATTAGAGCCTTCTGAATTGAACATTCTTGAAGATTCCACAAATTACTCAGAAGTTGAATGTTGCGACCTGCTGAAACGGATACATGAAGGGAACAGGTCTACGGGTGGACTTAAATTCGTCACCACTTGTTATGGAATCATTGGTATTTTTTTGTTCCGATGCCCTTCTGCTCTGTGCTTATTTGTTTTGCCTCATAACTAATGAAGTTTTCTCCTCATTTTAGGGTTCATCAAATTCTTGGGACCTTATTATATGCTGCTTATAACAAAAAGAAGGAAGATTGGTGCAATTTGTGGCCACACAATATATGCTATTACCAAAAGCGAGATGATTCCAATTCCGAATTCAGCCGTCCGATCCAATATGGCTAATTCTAAGAATGAGAACAGGTCTTTTGTCCATTCTGCATGTAAATGTAATATGTCCTTGGTACTTCTAAGGGGACCTAAGAGATTAGAGTTACATTGTGTGTATGTATTTAGAAGAGACACGTGTTATAGTGTGGTTGCTCAACTTGATTTCAGTTACTTGCGTAGTTTGCCATTCTCTTTTAATAGTAGACAGTTTCTTCGTCACCTTGGTAACCTCTGTACTAGTTTTGTTAATAAATCCTTCGAAGTTATATCCGTAATGTGCCTTCTGTCCTTTAAAGTAGTCACACTCTGTGCTGGTATTTTTAGCTCATTCTGCAGATGGATTATTAGTTCATAATTTTCAATTGAAATAGTTGTAAATACATGTGGTTTATAATGTTTCATAGGGCTATGGCCAGTTCATTTCGTGCAAATTTACAGGAGCAAACTTCATTGATGTTGTGATGTAAATATAACATATTTATTGAGGCAAGGTATCATCAGGGTTCAGTGGAAAAGTCGTTTCTTTTCTTATTTATGTCTTAGTTTTTCTTGTTTAATTTGTAGTTATGAAAGTTACTTCATCGTCATTTCTTTCTTTTAATGATATTTTTATGCATGTAATAATGTATTGTGCCTTTCTTTTTTTGTTTCATTGTTGTAAGCATAGATACAAGAAGCTCCTATGCACAGTGGATCTTACAAAGGACTTCTTCTTCAGCTACTCGTACAACATCATGCACAGTCTTCAGAAGAACATATGTAAATATGAGGCAGGGCAATTCCACTATGAAACAATGTTTGTTTGGAATGAGTACCTAACTCGTGGGATCCGCAATAACCTCAAAAACACTCTGTGGACAGTTGCATTAGTGTATGGCTTCTTTAAACAGGTTTGATTTTTTTTTTTCCTTCCCCTTAAGTGATTACTTCCTGTTCTGAAAAGCTTCAGATATGCATGTTTGAGGTTAATTTATTCAACTTTTATGTTTGTTGTAAATAAATTCACGACCTCGGCTGTTATGCCACAACTTTTCATTGGTGCATGTTTCTTTGTATTTTTCTACTTCATTTTTTGAACTTCAATTTTGCAAATTTTGATGTAACATGTGGTTTCCTGCTTTTCCATGTAGGTCAAACTCTCGGTATCTGACAGGGATTTCAAATTAACCCTCATTGCCAGGCGCTCACGGCATTATGCAGGCACCAGGTTTGGACTAAAGAACAAGCTAGTGTTGATATACAATTTTAATGGTTTAGAGCTACATTGTTATGAATGTCTGTTTTTGAATGCAGGAGTGCTAGATATCTATTTGTTTTTTTCCCTATCATGTTCGATAAGCCTTTTTCCTGTACCTGTTCTCTTTTTTGACCCCTTGTAGATGCTACCAGATCCTATTTTTGACCCCTTGTCCTAGAGAATGATTATCATGCTAGTATTTTCGTTTGTTTTATTCATGTTTAGTTGTTTACACTAACATGCTTAACAACGATGGATTGTACCCCTATCTTGTTGAGGTATCTATTTCTCGGTGGAATGTAAAGCAACATGAATCTCACTTTGCCCTTTGTTTTCTTCTTTAGATACTTAAAGCGAGGTGTAAATGAAAAGGGTAGAGTGGCTAATGATGTCGAAACAGAGCAGATTGTATTTGAAGATGTTCCTGAAGGATGCCCAATGCAAATAAGTTCGGTTGTACAAAACCGGGGTTCTATTCCACTTTTCTGGTCACAGGAAACCTCAAGACTGAATATCAAACCCGACATTATATGTACGACTTAAGCAAACAATGTTATATTCTCAGTGATAATTTCTCACATGCTTTATTGACTTACTTTTCTACTTACAGTATCAAATAAGGACCAAAATTATGAAGCTACGAGACTTCATTTTGAAAATCTTGCCAAGAGATATGGAAATCCAATAATCATTTTAAATTTGATCAAGGTAGCTTTCTTATTCATTATATCTGTCTGTCTGCATATTGTTCATATTCTCTCGTATCATATCTGAATCTCTAGTGCGTTTTTTTTCTCCCCTGTTCTGTTATGATGCTGATTGAAAACAGACATTTGAGCACAAGCCTCGGGAAACCATTCTCCGTGCCGAGTTTGCGAATGCTATCAGATATATCAACAAGAATTTAACCGAGGACAATCGTTTAAGGTTCCTTCACTGGGATCTAAACAAGCATTCTAAGAAGTACTTCAGCTTATCCTATCTTGCATGACCGTTACTTTTCTCTTTAATTAAAGCAGGACTAATGTAAATAAAACATGCTTCTTTTTCAGCAGAGCTGCCAATGTATTGGCACTACTAGGCAAAGTGGCGGAGTATGCATTGAACTTGACTGGTGTATTTTATTGTCAAGTAAAACCTAATTTCAGGCCTGACGGATTGGAAAATTTGCCCCATCTCGAGTAAGTTTTACATAAAAGCTGTCATTTATTTCTATGACTTGGCATTCCTTAACTTTTTCCAATTGTCTGGTTTGACATTACACATGACTTTTATCTATGTCAAATCTGTTTGATTCGATTTATCTGTTGCGTTACGGTCTAGAAGTGGCGCAAGTGCTCCATAAGTAACTATCCGCTTAGTGGTCTATATGTTGTGATGATGTGCTATCTTCTCTACATAAGTATTTTCTTACAATGCCCGAATTTGAAATGTGGTACAGGACAGTGGATAGTGGTGATGACTCTCTATCAACTCATACTAATAAAGGGGATGATACTGATAATATCGTTTTGGAGGTTAGCAATTGTAGCAATGACAAACACAATGTCAAGCCCCCGACGTTTCAAAATGGAGTCCTTAGGACAAACTGCATAGATTGTTTGGATCGAACAAATGTTGCTCAATACGCTTATGGGCTTGTTGCCCTTGGACGCCAGCTATATGATTTAGGATTTACTGAGTCCCCAAAAATTGATCTTAATGACCCTCTGGCCGAGGAACTGATGAAAGTGTATGAGACAATGGGTGACACACTTGCACTACAATATGGTGGGTCTGCTGCACATAACAAGGTAACTCCTTTAATGGTGGTTTCAAAAGTGTTTATAATTTTCTGAAATATTAGATATGAATCAGATTGAATATAAAGTTCCTAACATTTATTTAAAGGAGAAATAAAAAATGCATGATATAGATTTTAAAACTCTCAGAGAACTTGAAATATCTTATATTCTTTGCTTCATGGTTTGAGTGCTTCTCTTATGCTAGTACTTACAATACAAAGCATCTTCTCATCATCTTGCACTGGTAAAAATAGATATTTTCCCAAAGAAGAGGTCAGTGGAAAGCAGCTACTCAGTCGCAGGAGTTCTTCCGAACGCTACAACGTTACTATAGTAATGCCTATATGGATGCTGAGAAACAAGATGCTATAAATATGTAAGTCACATTAAGCCTTGCTCTTGCTATAGCCTTTGATTTATCTTAGAAAGTTCAAGGAATGTGCAAACGTCACGCTTCTTGGATTCAGCGGATACAAATGGGAGAGGGATCTATCTAATGTAATAATATTTGAGCAGGTTCTTGGGGCACTTTCAGCCACAACAGGGTAAACCAGCACTCTGGGAATTGGATTCTGACCAACACTATAATGTTGGGAGGCGTGGTCCTGCTTTTGTTGATCAGGATGGCAGGTATAAAGAGTTGCTTTTGGAATTCATGAAACTCCATCTTCCCAAATTTTATCTTTATTTTTTGCATGACCATATATTTTCAACAAAAGAAGTGGGAACAAAATATATCATTTGAATTGCTTCCTAAAGGTAAAAAAATTTGTCAACAACATTCTCAAATAGCGTTTGGATTAAAGAAAATAATTGGAATGAGAATGAGAATTTGAATGAGATTCCCATTCCAAAGCCATTCTCATGGACAAAAGTCTTAACATGATAAATGGAAATCTCATTCCCATTCCCTAACAAAAAATTATATTCCAAACGCTATTTCCCAATGATATGTGTTAAAGAGTATAAAACTATTATTGAGCCTTCAACTATCAACTTAAGCTTTTAGTTGAGATGGTTCTCTACATGGTATCAGAGATTTGGTGACGAAAGGTCCCAGGTTCGAGTCTCAGCGTCACCCATATTAAATTCCAGCACAAGGCAAGAGGTGGACCTGTGCATGGGCCACGTGCAAAGCAAAAATGGGCTTGCACGTGAGGGGCTTGTTAGAGTATAGAACTAATTTGAGCCTTCAACTATCAGCTCAATCTTTTAGTTGAGATGGTTCACTACAATATGTAGGAAGGAGTCCCTTGTTTGGTAGTAATAGTCACCTCTGCTTTACATTTGTTGGTTTAGTCTCATATTGTCACCTCTACTTAATTTTTTTATGACAACTTTAATCCTCATGTTGTACTTGAAAAAATTCACTACCATTTCCTTTAGATCCAATCTTTTAGGATTTGTTATTTAAGTTCTCTAAAAATTATTCTAAAAATTTAAACTTTATATGTGGGCATTGTTTATACTTGCTTGTATGTGCATATATGGGAGTCATATCAGTACAGAATAACCATGTCGATATGATGATTGCTCTTGATTGTTGTTAACTGTGGTTTCTTTCACAAGAAAAGTCACAAAGACACCATTTTCCCCAATCATGTGTAGGTCATTTTTCAAAAGATCACTATCAGATGGCAATATTCTTTGTGAGGACGACTCTCCTATAGCATCAGCACGCGCAGGATGCAACGATTTGTTGGAAAAATCTCAAGGAGTTAACAAAGGTCTCTCAGAGTCCACGCCCGAAATGTCAACCTGTGAAAGTGATTTCTCATTTTCTAGGTATGCTTGAGATTCATCTCCAATACATGACCAATTAACAAGCTTTTACTCCTAGTTAGCCTTTCATTAATGTGTGCTTATGTAGGTAGATAAATAGAATGTTTTCCTTGGTTCTAAGGTGTGTAGTTCAACGGTCTCCTTAATTTGGCTTTAATTTGTTTAGCATGTTTGTGAAAGAAGTCGGAGAGAGAGAGAGGGAAGGTGGGATTTTGGGAATGTTAATTTTCCCTTTCGTGCGGGATTCTAAAACCCATGGGAGAGGTGGGTTTTTGGATTGCCCTCCCGTTTTCCCTAGGGGGTGGGGGAGTGGGGGGAGTTATGACAATTAGTAAAATTGAAACCATTAAATGCGTTCATTGGTCATTCAATTGAGCATATGGACCTTCGTTTGTAGTTGAATTAACCGTATGCTTACCATCTTTTTGTAGGTATACTCCTATGTCCGGCAGACAGCTCTTTAGAGATAGACAACCTGACCAATGTCTTGAAAAGGATCACTTTTGTTTCGATGGGCACGGTGTTGATTGTAACTGCTCAAATTTTCTTGATGTGGACTGGCTTTCTTCATCTGGAAATTCCTGTGAAGAAGAAGCGTACGAGAGGTAAATTCTTTCTTTTCATTTACAGTTTCTTAATGGTGAAGGTTTTTGTTATAGTTAGAATATGGTCTATGAATGTTTTTTTTCCTTTTTTGAGTTTAATCTCCGATTCACCATTATTTCTCGTTTTTCTTTCTGCTTGCATGTCTCGGGATCTTCTACAATCTCTAATATAATTACTTTTTCAGTTACAGTTTATAATTTGAGTACTATCATAAGAGCATTACAACAGATTTAGAGTCATGCGTAGAATACAAGCCGGCACATCTTTAGTTCCTGACTTTTACAAAAATCCTTTTACTTTCTGAGATGCATAACATCATCTCCGATTTATTTGGTCCAGGTCTTTGATCACCTTATCATCTGAAAATGTCATCAATAGCTTGAAAATAGAAGCATCCACCTCTACAAGTGAGTCGGGATCCAGCATGAAGGTTAGTGTTCTATCCCTACCTCGGTTTATGAATAAGTGTCGTTTTAGAAATAAATAAATAAAAACATCATTTTACATTTCAATGTGAAAATGCATAATGCTTTCCAATTATACCCCTTCTACCATTTCCTAGTTAGCAAAAGAGGAATGATTAGGAGAGTAATGTTAGTAAGGTCATTTCACACAATTTCTTAATTTATGTGAGTAACCTTAATATGACACTTATTCGGAAACAGCGCCAATATATTCTTATCGCTGACATTGTTCGGGAGTCAGGAACTTTTTAGTGCTGATCTTCATTATCCTCTGTGTAGGGACGTGAGCAAACTGGAACCGAGCTCACTTGTGACCCAGTTGAGTTCTCCAACCGCTTCGCTCACTGGGTGACTCATGGAGAGATGTTATTCCCATGACGTCCGAGTTCAAATTTTCCATGTGTATCGTGTACCCCAACAAATCCGATTCAACCCATCCGAAGGATGTGGATTGGCATAGAGAATAACATTGAGAAATGGAGCAAAAGTAGAGCATGACACCGGCTTTGAAGCTATGGCTAATTCTTTCGAGACCTCATTCTGGAGGACTTGAACTCGAGATCTCAGGGTTCGTTCTAAACTCATATGTTTCGACCGTGTAAATATTTGTAGTTCTCCAAAATATATATATAGCTTTAGGATACATAATATATATTTTTAAAAGAAAATTTTCATTGTATGTCTTGGAAAGACTTCAAATTTGTTTCATGGACCTCAATTTTGCTGGTTGGTTCTCCAATCCAAGCCAGCAAGTAAATTCGTACCTATCCGCCCAAGATTGCTTTACTGGGTATCTCTAGAGCTGTTAATTCGTGTTAACTTGTCATGTTTGTGTTGTGTTCACGCCCAAATATGTGTTGCATGGGTAAGCACGAACATGACATGTTAATAGTCGTGTTCGAATATTCAACACCTACACCGCGTGTTTAATAATCACTTTTCCGTGTTACATTCATTAGTTATATATCTAAATGAGAAGATTTGAGTCGCAATTAATGATACTCATATTATTTATTCACTATTTTATCTTAGGCACAATATTTGGAAGATACGTATATTTAGTGAAAACTAGATTTAAGAGATGGAGAAATGATTAATAAGTGATTTATACTATAGTGTTGACATTATCTTTAGTTGTGTTATTGTGTAGTAGGTATTTGACCGTTATTAATCAAATTGAGTCTTTCAATACAAACAAAACGAGATTATCAATATGTCGTCTCTGAAGACGCTTACATCGTGCTCGTGTTAGATCACAAGTCACATCAAAGGCATTTGATATCACTACATTGAAATTGTCTTGTGTCGTACTGCATCTAAAATCTAATTTGCCTTTTTTACCAGTTAAGATAATAGAAGATTACAATGTCAGTAGACCTATTTTACAACTTCCATTTTAAAATAAGTGTAATTTCTTTCAATTTGAAAAATAACTTTCATTTCCATTCTTATGCACACACTTATTTTGAGATCAAGTGAGTAAAATCAAATTAATCACAAAATCTATATTGAAATTTTATCAAAACACTATTGGTTCGATGTATCTTTGCAATATCAATCAAATTTGAGTGGCATTTAGACACTTGGCAACAAGAAACCAAAAGAGAGTAAAAACTTCAATATAACATTTAACAAAATATAAAAACATTTGAATCCTCCAACATCTTAAAATCTCAAAATTTTTTCTGAAACTCTAAAGCTGTGCCCAACAGAGCAAGTTCATGAAACAAAAAGTCTTCTAAAATGAAACCATAGCTCAAGACATGCTAGTAAGAGAACTTCTATTCCCATCCTGACGGGGGCGCAACACCTTCGATTGCAGCAGCCGCTGGTGGTGGTGGAACTGCAGAAGCCACCCAATCATCTCCAGCGGGCGGCAAAGGGGCACCTGAATCAAAAACCGATGGACAAGAGTTTGAGTAAACGACGAAAACAACATTCTCATAAACTGGTTCGGGTAGTAAAAAATAGTCCAGCCCAATCAGAAACTAAGCCTCAGCCCATGAAAAGCCAATCCAAAACCCAACTGAATTTCAGGACTCACAAAATAGCCTACTTGATTTTTAGATCGGGTCAGAGAACTTAGCGAGGATTGGATTAATTTTAGACATACATATATGAACCTGACGCAAAATCTGAAACGCGAGATCTATCATCCACATGTCTAAAGTCTAACCTGCATCATTCCATGTGGAAGGAACAGCGGCAATAGGAGAAGCATCAGTAGTCCACTGGACATCAGCAGGTGTAGTAGTCCAATCACCAAGACCCATGGCATTTGAAGAGTATTCTGGTGGAATTGCATAATCTGCGGGTACAACAGCCTCCTCTTCATCTTGTGGCTTAGCCTCCTCAGGCTCTCTGTAGAAGAACAAGTCGACCTATACAGCAGAATAATGGTAAAAATTCAGTAACTAAGTAGTGCTCCAAGTTAAGATTTAGATAAATTGCATCGGCATTGGTCATTTACCATAACATCCCACTTCAAACCAGGACGAATGGTGCCACGCATTTGCAAAACCATCCTTGCTAGGAGCCAGAAAAGGCATCCGATGCTGTGCTTGCCCTTGTTGTTGGCTGGGATACCGATATCAACGTAACGCATTGGTGAGTCTGTGTCACAGAAGGCAATGGTGGGAATGTTTCCGAGAGCAGCTTCTTTGATTGGCTACAACAAACAACCAAAAACTTTAATAAATAATCATAACATAAACGGAATAAATAATCAGACATTGCATGAAGCTTTACCTGGTGGTCAGTCCTTGGGTCAGTGAGGATGAGAAGACGGGGCTCACTGAAGGAGGTCTGGAGCTGATTGGTGAATGTACCAGGAGTGTGTCTTCCAGCAATTGCATTAGCACCAGTGTATTGTGCAAACTTAAGCACAGCTCTCTGACCATAGGGACGAGCGGATTGGACAATAATATCCTTTGGGTTCTCAATGGCAACAATAACCCGGGCAGCCATCTGCAGCTTCTCCCATGTCTTTCCGAGGTTAATAATGTAAATGCCTGTAACAAATATGCAACAAATTAAGCATTAAACTTTCAAAAGAATTAAGGGTGGGTAAAAATAACAAACCATGCCACAGAACAGTCATAATTATATAACATATCATAAAACAATAACACGAAATTAACTGCTAAACAATCATGTGAAGTTCCATATTTCCAATTAGATTCCTAAACAAAATCAATAAGAAATGGCATTCAATATCACTTATTTTGAAGCTAAAAAAGAGCATACCACAAAACAAGCACAAGAATCTCAATGTAGTTGCATGCTTCACCACTAATACAATGCTAAACAAAATTTATAACATACAATAAAAAAATCACATGGATCTCAATGTCACAACTTAAATGCAAAACAAAATCAACAACATACAAGAAAGCAATCACATGGAGCTCAAATGCTAAACAACAATTATAGCAGACCCACAAAATGTTACATATGGAGATCAATATCATTACTTAAATGTCAAACAAAATTAATAACCTAAAAAAAACTTATGGAGCTCAATATCACTACTTCAATGATAAACAAAATAAACAACATATAATAGAACAAAACAAAACAATCACATGGAGCTCAATACCACTAACCACTTCAATGCTGAACAAAATTTATGACATACAACCAAACAATCACATTAAGTTCAACAGGCTAAATGTAACAGAATTACTGAAATATACAAGAAAAAAATAACTACTTCACCTCAGATCTATTGAACAATATTCACATTAAAAATGCCTTAGATTACTCTAACAAAAAATTCAAATTAAAAATGAACAAAAATCATAGATTGGCAATGCAAAGTAATCATACAAAAAAAATCTTAAATCTTTGTTCTACATACAATCTCCTCCAAAACAAATCAATACCCACGATTCTAAATACTGATAAAAACAACAAAAGGACCTCAAACTAAATTTTCCACCCGCCCAAGCACACATTTTCCCGGCAACCAAACACACATTTTCTCAAGTAAAACGAAGCAAACAGAGAGAAACACTCTACTCACCGTCGTTACGCCTCTTGAAGACGTATCGCTCCATCTGGAAATCGCAATTCTTGGTCCCGAGGTGGACCTCAGACGCCAGCATGAGCTGAATGTCCTGATCCTTCTGCGAGAGCTGCCTTGCCGGCGCCGGAGCATTGGTGGCCGCCATGATTTCTCTCCGGTAGCTTGTGCGGCTGCGAGGAAAACCCTAACCCTTTGTTGCTGTAACTGCGCAGAGCTTGAAAGGTGAGAGCTTTGAGGCAATGTCAGTTGCAGAGAGCTACGCACCAATCTTATATGGGGTTGCTGTTTACAAACCCTAGAATGACAAAGTTACGTATTTGCCCTTTTTGTTGTAGGGTATTACTATTGTGCCATAATAGTTTTTGGGCCTCTAGTGGGCTTTTATAGGCCCATGGTCATTTGGAGTAAAATGACAGAACATGTCATTGAACTTTTGGTTTGTTTGGGAACTCAATAAATGTTTGTTCTACGAATCATTCGGTTTAAATCAAATCCAATCGGACAAATGATCATATGATTGGTAAGTTTTAACGAAACTACATTTCCAAAGTCTCGAAAATGATTTCCCATTTTGAAGAAGTGTTTTTCCATGACAAAAGTTAAAATAGACCCGACATTTTTGGTCAACACCAAAGAAAATAAAAACACAATGTATGATCACTAGAGTTTGCTCAAACAGTCTCAATAGTATTGATATGTTTGGATCATAAAAGTAAACCTAATATGCAACAAAAACGTAACTCAACCCAACTCCCAGCTCCATCTCTAGTAGATCGAGTTATGAGTATTTCTTTTTTGACCTAGAACTCGGACCAAATTAGTTCAAAGAAAAGGTTCAATTCAATTTATAAATAACAAATTACATGAACATTGATAAACTTTTTTAGTTAGAAGTTGGTTTTTGCTTCACAAATTTATGGTAGGTAGTGTACTAATAACATTTTTTTCACCATGCCAAACAAGCCCTTAACGGCCCAATTACTGTATGGGCCCAAACAAATCGGGCCAGGCCCAAAACTCTGTCTCTTCTCCAACACTCGCGCCAACACAACGAACCAACCAAAAACCCTACAACCAGCAACATTCGCAACTCAAAAAGCTGCGAGCTTTAAGCTCTTAAACCCCAAAAACCAACACCCAGAAGCTCGAATTCGACCTCAGCTATGGGGGTTTCAAAGGCAAAGAAGCAATCTCCGAGCAACCCAGAAATAGACATCGACACTCTCCAATCCGACGTCGCATCGTTCGCTTCCTCTCTCGGCCTCTCCTCTTCGCTTCCGTCTTCAGGCTTCAACGACTCCGATTTCCGCAAAACCGGCCCTCTCAAACCCTCCAAAACCCATGCCAAACCGACCCAGAAGACCACCAAAACCAGCTCGAAACCTCAAGCTGAAAACACCTCCGGCAAGCCTCCCAGACCGGAGAGCAAGAACCAGAGCAACTTCAAATCGGTGACTCAGCCGAAACCGAAACCGAAACCGCCGGTGCTGACGCTCGACGAGAGCAACAAGCCTAAAGGGTTCGATAGATTCAAGGGTCTTCCCAAGCTTCCGTTGGTAAAGGCGAGTGCTTTGGAGGTTTGGTACGAGGACGCGGAGGAATTGGAGGCCAAGGTTGTCGGAGAAGGGAAGGGAAGAGGGGATGTTAAGAGTATGGAGGAATGGTACAGTGTGGTGGCGAAGAATCGGGAATTGGGAGAGAGGTTGATGTCTCAGTATGCTCTGGATTACGAGTCGTCAAGAGGAAAGAGTGGGGATATCAAGATGTTGTCTGCCACGCAGAGGTCCGGTACGGCTGCTGATAAGGTTTCAGCATTTTCAGTCATGGTTGGAGACAACGCAATTGCTAATTTGAGGTCACTTGATGCTCTTTTGAGTAAGTTTTGCTGATTTTATCACTCTTAGGTATGTTTGTAGATAGTTGTTTGAAAGCTTCATAAATGTTAGCCCTTAGCCATTTGTATGTATTGTATTTACATTGAATTTGTATTAAACTATTGTTAGTGTTTGAGGAATGTTAACGCGTCTGTTGCGTACAAGAACTTACTCTAGCGAGCTCGGGGCTAACGGGGTCACTATTTTCTCCCTTTTTGATAGTTGGTTACTTGAAAGCTCTTGATTTGGATTGGTTCATTTGTACCTGTTAGTCATTTGTATATGTATCATCCATCCATTGAATTTGCAATAATCTATTGTTACATAGTGTTTGGAATAGATTTTTTTGTTCAAAGGAATGGAAATGTTTGCTTTTTTATTCACGAATATGCCTTTGGATTAGTAATCATTTCCATTCCAATAGTTAGTTTTTAAAAATCTAAATGCTACCCTGTGTCAGATCAATGTTAATATATTTGTTGTATCCAAGTACTTACTATCGCGAACTAGGGGTTAACAAACCCTTGTAGGTTCCTCATTTCTAGAGGGAAATGAACCATAGTTGCTTGTCATGCTGTATATGTTGATTGCATTTGAGTTGTTTAAGTACTGCAGTTGGATCTCACGATTGAGTTAGTTGAGGTTGCTTTGTCAACTCCATTAACTGTTTGTATATCTATAATCTATCATCTTTCTATAAAATCTGTATTCATCCATTGTTAGTGTTTAATGAGTGTTAACACATTAGTGTATCCGAGGACTTCGTACATCGAGCTAGCGGTTAATGAACTCATTATGTCTTGTTGCTTCCTTATTGCTAAAGGAAAATGAATAATAGTTTCTTTCTGTGCTTTATTTGTTGATTGTGTTTGAGTTGGGTTAAGCTCTGTAGTTGGATCTCACACTTGAGTTAATTGAGGTTGGATTGTCAGTCTTACTTGTGCCACACATAACATTCGCAATCCATGTATGTGTAATCTTAAATTCTTTATTGACTAGTGAAACATTTGGACTTTGGACTTTGGATTTGTACCTTTTGATGTAAAACACTATTATACTGTACCTAGGTGTCATGAATACTTGAGTTAACTTCTTATGGAACTGTCTCTGTGCAGACATGGTAACATCTAAAGTGGGAAAGCGTCATGCATTGACTGGATTTGAAGCGGTGAAAGAGCTATTTATTTCAAGGTTGGTATTTTTAAGCACTCCATTCATTTCACTGGTTCCTTTAAAAACTTACCAACTAGTAGCTTCCTTTTTCTGCTATTGTTAGGTATCACTGCTAGCCATTTTTTTCTTTCTAAACTCGAGGAACACATGCATAGTTATATACATTCATTAGTTATGCTATATCACAGAAATCTATAATGAGGTCGGTCCTTTCTGTTAGGATATAGTATCACGTGATAACATGTTAATACAAATAGATGTTACATAAAATGTTGAAAAACTGTGAACATTTATATAAAGATGGCCCACTAATTTGCTTCTTTGTACTTTATCTTACCAGTTTATTGCCTGATCGTAAGCTTAAAACTCTCGTACACCGTCCACTAACTCTACTGCCTGAGAACAAAGAAGGATATTCCCTTCTACTTTTTTGGTATTGGGAGGAATGCTTGAAGCAAAGGTAAATTTGACTCCTCTACGTAGTTATTGTATGTCAATCCATTTTGTTTTAACTTCACATCTGGTTCTCATCAATTGTAGGTATGAACGTTTTGTTAATGCTCTAGAGGAAGCATCAAGAGATATGTTACCTATACTAAAAGACAAGGCATTGAAGGTTGGCTATCTCATATATTATGTGTGATTTACAGTACAGCTAACAATTTGGTTTTGGCCCATTTGGGTTGGATTTTCTTGGGGCGAGTTGAAAAAACTTAACCTGCAACCTGAACCCTCAAAAATAAAGAAGGGTTTGGACTAGATGCTGCATCATACTTTTGAAAGCCATTTTCTCTCCAAGTCTGACGTTGTTTCTGTAGAGGCGGTTCATCTAATGGTTTGCTGTCATGTGTGTGTGTGTATATATATAACTTACCAATATTCTGCTGTTGCTTTCAGACTATATATGCACTACTGAAAAGCAAATCTGAGCAAGAACGCAGATTGCTATCTGCGCTAGTTAACAAAGTAAGTTTGTATCAAATTCAGCGTTTCTCATGTTTAGGCTGTTTAGATGAACTTGTTACAAGTATTGGATCTATTACTGATACTCCTCACTGTTCGGGAACAATCTGTAGCTTGGAGATCCGCAGAATAAAGGGGCATCTAATGCCGACTTTCACTTGTCAAACCTTTTGTCTGACCATCCAAATATGAAGGTACAACTGACCTGCATCTGGAAAGGATGCTTTTTACTTTTTGAAATAATGTTGTCATAACATTGCAAATTTATGGTGACGTGTGAATCTGTGATGTTATATTGTTTATATGCATCTTCTAAATCATGTACTGCTTTCTTTTACAGGCTGTGGTGATTGATGAAGTAGACTCATTTCTTTTTCGGCCTCATTTGCGGCTACGGTCAAAATACCATGCGGTATGTCTAATTATCTTCATAAACCCCCTTTCCAAGCAAGTATTGTCCTACTTAATTAATTTTGTTGATGTGGCATTAAATACAATTTTGAGCTTGAAATTAATATATGACTGCGGTGAACCTCGGGGACCATTTTGGTCGGTTTTCAATAGTTGGGAGATCATTTTTGCATAAAATTAGTTGATGGACCAAACTAGTCGGATCCTTATAGCTCAGGGCCCAGTTGAATTTTTTTCCTTCATATTATGTTCCTTGGGTTGCCTCAAAATGTAACCACAGTTTTGTAATCTAACAGTTATGATGGTATATTGCTTGTTTTTTTTACTGCATTTTTAGTTTTTGGTTGCGTCATTACTTGATCTTGCTTGGTTTCTGAACCTCATGCTTGGACCTTGTGTACATGTAGGTTAACTTTTTGAGCCAAATACGTCTTAGTCACAAAGGAGATGGACCAAAGGTAGCGAAACGTTTGGTGGATGTGTACTTTTCACTGTTCAAGGTATTAGCGGATCTCAATCAAATCTGAATTGGATATTTGGTCCTCGATCCTCAATTATCTTTTTGAAACATTACTCTCTTTTTTGTAGCCAGTGAAGATTGACTAAGACCGAGATAATTTACTTTTTATAATTTCAGGTTCTAATTAATGAGGCAAATGGTGGTTCAAAGACAGATTCAAGCAAGAAATCAGAGGGTAAAAAAGAACCGAGAGATGGAAAAGCCAAAGAAGCTAAAGATGCATCGGAATCTCACGTGGAAATGGATTCGCGACTCCTATCAGCTCTTTTAACTGTACGTTCATATATGTTTAATACCAAGATTAAAAAGTGATTTTGTTTTAACCTCTTCATTGACTTTGATATTGTCTTTCTGATGCCAGCTTTAAAAATCTTATTCTGAAGCTTATTCTGTTCTGTCATTGTCATTCTTGCAGGGAGTTAATCGAGCGTTTCCTTTTGTTTCAAGTAATGAGGCCGACGACATTGTTGAGGCCCAAACGCCAATGCTCTTCCAACTGGTATGGTTAAAACTGACTTATTTCGAATTTTGCAACTATTATTTAGCATTACCTTCATTTTGGATCTCGGGTCTCAATATGGTCATGTACCATGCAGGTTCACTCAAAGAACTTTAATGTTGGAATTCAAGCACTAATGCTTCTCGATAAGATCTCATCGAAGAATCAGATTGTCAGTGATCGGTTTTATCGTGCATTGTACTCCAAACTCTTACTTCAAGCTGCCATGAATTCTTCAAAGGTAAGTGAATATGGTTTCTTAGACCAGTCTTTATTGTATTATTCGTATCTCAAAGGGTAGCTAACATTTTTGGTTTTCCTTACATTGCTTGTTGTTCAGGCAGAAATGTTCATTGGTCTCTTACTGAGGGCCATGAAATCTGATGTAAATTTGAAGCGTGTAACTGCCTTTGCAAAGCGCCTGCTGCAGGTTTGTGCTTTACGTTCCCTCTTTGGCTACTTAAGGGTGATTTAGTAATATGACTGTTTGATCCTCTTGATACTTTTCGAGATTTATACTACCCCTGTTTCTGAATTAGCGTGTTTTAGAAAGAAAAAAAGTTGTTTAAAAATAAGTGTCATTTTACAATTAAATGTAAAAAGACACCATACTTTCCAAATATATCCCGAGTTAATAATTTAATACTATTTATTTTTTCAAATAAGTAAAAGAGAGGAATAATTAGTAGTTGGAGAGTTTTAATAAGAGTATGCAAACAAGTAAAAAAGGGTAGTTTGGTCATTTCAGATAATTAATTCATCTTAATAACACTTATTCATAAACGGAGATCTTATTATATTCCACTTTGAGCAATTTGAATGTATGAATTAAAATGAAACTTTATGATTGAATCGGGGAGTTCACTTACATGTAAATTGGTTCCTTAAAATATTTGAACAGGTCGCACTTCAGCAGCCGCCTCAATTTGTTTGTGGATGCCTGTTCCTCCTATCCGAAGTCCTTAAAGCAAGGCCGCCTTTGTGGTAGACACTGATTTTATTTCAAATGTCTTTGTTTGTTAATTGAGATTATTTGACCGTTGATTTAGAATCATTTACCATTTTACCCTCATGTAGGAATATGGTTCACCAGAGTGAGTCGAATGATGAAGAGATCGAACATTTTGAAGACGTGGTAGAAGAAACCGATAATAAACCAAGCAATGCATCAAATAAACAAGAAAGCGAAGAGGACGCTGCTATTGGTGATGAAGCTAACTCGAACAATAATTCTTCAGAAAATGAAGATGAAGATGAAGATGAAGACGAAGACGACTCTCCACCTTTTGATTCTGAGAACGATGTTTCAGATGAAGGTGATGATTTGATTCTTCAAGATGATTCAAGAGATCGTGAACCCAAAACAATATCGGGTCCTATTGTGCCACAACACCAACAATCCTCTACGCAGCCATCACTCCCCGGAGGATATAACCCGCGTCACAGAGAACCATCTTTTTGGTAAGTTTTTGTGTTACTCTTTTTTTAGTTTTTCATGTTTCACGGCACTGAAAGCAAAATTTGATCGGTTTCTTTGTTTGTACGTGTCAAAATCAACAGCAATGCAGATCGTGTAAGCTGGTGGGAGTTGACAGTGCTTGCTTCGCACGTGCACCCATCGGTTTCTACCATGGCGAACACTCTTCTTTCGGGCGCCAACATTGTTTACAATGGAAACCCGTTGAATGACTTGGCACTCTCTGCTTTTCTCGACAAATTGATGGAGAAGAAACCAAAGGCAACCCAATGGCACGGTGGATCCAAGATCGAACCCGCCAAAAAGGTCAGTTTGATTTACATGAATCATTAACCCATCTCATATAAGGTTCATTCATTTTATTTTTTTATAGAAAAGCAATTGAAATGTGGCTTTACAATATTAAATATCTAACCCGTCCTATTTTCCTATAAGTTCAAATAAAAATGGATCGAACTATTCCACCAGCTTCCCACTTGTTTGTAGCTTTCTAGTGTCTCGCATCAGCTAACCTCTTGTTTTCCACAGCTCGACATGAACGAAAATCTTATCGGGTCGAATATTCTTTCGCTGGCCGAAATGGATGTTCCACCAGAAGATTTCGTCTTCCACAAGTTCTACATGAACAAAATGAACTCCACGAAGAAACCAAAGAAGAAGAAGAAAGGAGCGCAGGACGAGGCTGCTGAGGAGTTATTCGATGTGGACGGTGGCGACAATGATGATGATAGCGATAACGAAGAGATTGACGATGTTTTCGACTCCGCTGACAAATCCTTGGAAGCGGATGGCGATTATGACTACGATGACTTGGACCGAGTCGCTAATCAAGACGACGAAGACTTGATTGGCAGTGCAAGTGACGAAGAATTGGACGTCTCGGATATTGCAGAGGGAAATGATTTTGACTCCATGTCCGACGATGATGACAAAAACGAAGATGATGATGATGACGTGGATATAGGGGATGCTGACGATGGTAGCGGCGAGGACAATGTTGATGTTGGTATGATTGATAAAAGAAAACGAAAACAAAAGTCAGGTGGGAAAAGTGGAGCATCCCCGTTCGCGAGCCTCGAGGAGTACGAGCATATGTTGGACGACGAGGATGGTTCTGAAGGAAATGAATCTGGACGAAAGAATAAGCATAAGTCTAACAAAAAGATATCCGATGAGGGTGGCTCTGCTACGAAGGAATCGGGACACAAGAAGAAGAAGCATAAGTCTAATAAAAAGAGGAAATCGTCATCTAAATGAGTAAGTTTTCGACAAATCTTCATGCGAATCAGTGAACTGTTTTGAGGATATGCTTGAACTGACATAATTCATCGGAGAGATTGTTTGTAGCTTAGTCCAATTTTGAGCTTAAATTTTTGTAACTTTCTGGTTAATCTTTCGGTCGAATATTGAATCTATAGAACTTTCTTTTGATCTCAATACCATTGTTGATTTTTCAATTGTGATATATAGTTAATTGCTTTCTCTGTTCTAAAATGAGTGTTCATTATATATATATTATAAAATTTAAGGAGAAATTTGAATCAATATATTTTAAAAGTCGACATAAATTGGTGTAGCGGACAAATAAATCTCATAGAATCTTCATTTTGATCTTTCATATTTTTTTCAAATTGGTCTAATTTGTGTTGATGTCGTCAAATTAGGTTAATGTAGCAATAACATTTTTGGAATTCTTTTATTGATGTGATGCTTAATTTAGTTAAGTTTGGTGATTAGACCGAATTGAAAGAAAATAATATAATTGAGGTGTGCGGTAACTCCGTGAATTGTCCAATTCGGTCTCTTAATACAATTTGTTTCAAAATAGACTCATTTATAAATTTATGTAGCACCGTCATGAAATGGTTCAATTCGAAGCAAGATAGAATAGTCGTGGAACCAAATTGAAACATTTCAAATAGTTTAGAAACTAAATTGAAACAATATAAACGGTTGTTCGACCAAACCGAAAACAATTTCCAAGAAAATATTGTATTTATCTGAACCATTTATAAGTGAAAATCAAATAATTTTCTGATTCTAAACCAAACCAAAAGACCAACACATTATGTGAAAGCCAAAAGCCAAAAATTGCAGGCCTATTGATCAAGACAAATTTTGTCATTAAATTTTTTAAAAATCATTAAATTTTTCTCACAACTTTGCTCATAATTCATTGCATCTTGTTTTTGAAAATTTTTTTGTTACTCTCAATAACACACAAACTCTTAATCTGTTTAAAGACCGCGATTCTTATCACTTGAATCAAGAGAATTACTTAAAATATAAGTTGAAAACATCGCCTTTTTAATATCTCTTACCACAATATTTGTAATATGGTTAGTTCAATAACGAAAACAAAATAATATAGAGAAAGAAATTATTGTAACAACACAATAATTTGACTATGTCATGTACACAAATCTTTAGTTTTGCATGAGATTGAAAATAAGAGCTCAAATTCGTGATTCTATTATTTCGTTCTCCTTTTAGGGTAAAATCTAACCCATCCACCGATATTCGGTCATAAAACAAGAATTCAAATGCATTCACGGTATATAACTTCGGTTTCTCCCTCTTTAGGGATTAAAACCTAATCCTCCAATCTAACTTCATTTACAATATCATTTTGTTTCCCTCTTTCGAACCTAAACCTATCCCAAGAGCCCAACTTTCAAACGATTTCCCAATCTAAAAACGAAAATAAAAATAAAAACTCGAATTCTTTTACCAGATTGGTTTGACCCTGAAATTCTTCCTGTTGGACTTCACTTTTGAGACCATCCACTCCTCAAAAGCTTTAGGCTCATAAGGTATCCTCAAAACACCTTCATTGCTAAATCCATATTCCTCAGCTGACTTATGAAGAAGCTCCAAAAAATCGGCATCACCTAGAGCAGCTCTATGCATCACGAAACGACTTGACGTTTCACCACAAATTCCCACTTGTACCGGGAAATAGCCTCTAGGAGTCTCCATTCTTGGAGAACTTGAGCTCACGAGTCTCTTCACTCCTTGAGCTCCAATGATGAATTTGCTCATTTTGCTACTCTTAACTCCCATTTTCAAATCTTGTGAACTTTTGATATAATTTTTCTTTATGTTTTCGATGGTCTTGTGTAATCTATATTTAAAGCAGTACATATCATGTCCTATTGGTCACAAAGTAGATGTTACTTTTTGATAATGACATTTTATAGCGACAACTAAACTAATTCAATAACATGTCATAGTTTGTGTTACAATTATTTTGCCGATAACACTGGAATTGAGTGTACGTAGTTAGTGAAAAATTGCCTATTATATTTTGTCGTATTTGTATTGGACACTGCGTACGAAATAAGTACTTTAGACACAACTTATATGAAAGTACAGCTGACCAAATAATAATAAAATATTTACTCCTCTAATAAATCCAATAAAAGGGCAAAAATGATATTAAAAAATAGGGGAAGTTCTTATAAAAGATAAAAAAAAAATAGGGGAAGCTTACATAAGGAAGAGACATATAGGTATGAGCTAAATGTTTGTGTTTATAAAAAAAAAATGCATCTATAATAAGATATTATCTACAATAATTTACTATAAAAAAAAATGATTTGCATAATGTTGTTTGAGATGATAGAAATCAATAAAATCATGAAAAGTATTATATTTTACCTCCTAAATTATTCAATATTTTCTAAATTGGTTTTCAATTAAAATTTTGTTTTATTTTATAAACTATCTATAGTGTTCAATTTTGTTATATTAAAAAAATTATACCTTCAACTATGTTATTTTGTTTTGAATGATTCTAATGCATAACAATACTGTCAAAGTAGGTTGACGTGACAAACACGTGACAATTAAATTATCTAAATTTATGAATGAGATCATTTTAGAACAAAATTATATAAAGAGCGGTCAATAGAAAATGGTAAATCGGGATTCGGGTGCCGCAACCCGTGAGTTCGGGTTTAAATTGTAGGGGAAATTGCAAATGACAACCATGATCTATTGACTTAAAACAGATGAGTCCCTAAAACTTTTTTTCAAAGCAGATGAATCTCTATTACGCTTTTTCAAAGCAGATGAGTCATTACAACTTGTTTTCAAAGCAGATGACCACCTAAAACTTTTTTTCAAAGCAGATGACCACCTAAACTTGCAAATGATTATTTCG
>JAYMTA010000734.1:0-24817 GCA_036897625.1 Pelargonium cotyledonis
TCTTCCTGCCACTTGATGAGTGAGAAACTCCCTTTCCATGTCTTCTTTCTCCTTCTATTGTGATTGTCAGCGGTGTTGGAACGCGGCTTTCAAATGTTCCCGGTAATGGAACCAATTAATTCGACTCTAAAAATCTTGACCAAATCTTGTGCTGGATTGATGTCGTGTCTCTCTCTTGACTCTTCCACGTGGTAGTCTGATGATGTGGCAGGTGTTGAACTCATGATCTGGATGACGTGACTTTGTGATCTGGATAACGTGATCTCTTGGACCTGTGATCCTACAAGCACGAACGCACCATTACGCGGAGTCCCGGATGTGTGTCCGGGGATTGCCTCCGACGTGAAAATCAGGATCTCAACACAAGTATTAATTGTATGTTTGAAGATTTGAAGATTTTCGAAGATAAACGAAGAATGGTTGAAAGGTTTTTGTGTTCTCTTAGTTCAAGAATGAAGAAGTGTCCATACCTTTTGGTGGAAATTCCTTTTTATAGGTCTCAACTCACCTGATGACGTGGCGGTGTCTGATTGGTTGGGAGTTCATGGTGGGTCCCACACCAATAATGGGAGTAAAAATGTTATCCTATTTGTGTATAGTGGAATTTGATACAATTCTAACCCGACCCGCGACTGATTAATTCTTCGACTCAAATTTTGGCACGTGCCGGATTTTGACTTCGTGAGCCAAGTGTCACTTTTGTCACTGGTCGTTTTTACTTTTGATTTTTTGTGCCGAATCACCATGTTTCTACTTTTTGTAATAATCATTAACATAATATTTTTCCAATTATTCACAATTATTTCCTGTATTATAATTGATAATTCTATTATTACTTTTGATAAATTCATCTAAAGATAGTTATTTGATATTTGGTATTCTTGACTTATAATTATATCATTTTTTTATACAAAATATGTGTTTTACAAAATAATTCGATTTTATAAAATTTGTTTTATAAATTAGTATTTAATTCTTTATTTTTAATATTTGAAATCAACGGATTAACATATTAGAGACACCAAGATGCAGCAAATATGAATTAAACATTAAACTCAATAATCATTAAATAATTAAAACATTGATATATATAGTGTGACCCCACTAGTTTATATTTCTGGATCCGCACCTGGTCACAACTTGTTTTAAATATGTGTGTAAATCTAATTCGTGTGTATATATATATATGCATATATTTTTGTATTTGAAAAGAAAAAAAATACATACATTTATGCATGAAAGTGAAAAAAATAAAAACAAAAAACAAAAAATTGAAAAATTTTGAAAACAGTTCAACTAAAAATATTTTGTAGTTTTCCATAAAGAACAAAAAACATAAATCTGAAAATGAAAATTATTTTTCATAACTAAACGGAGCCGAAAGCAGAAAACAGAAAATTGTAAAGCCTAAATGAAAATTGTTTTCCAACTAATTAAGTATTTTACTTTCTCATAGAAACAAAATATAGAAAATAAAAAATGAAAACTGTTTTTCATAATTAAACGGATTCTAAAGCTCACCGTACTATCCCTAGAAAAGACCTATTGCAGGCACCCCACCACAAACAACACCATTGATGTTAAGCCAAATACAACTATCCAACTCCTAATACATCCAAAGAGTGAGGGTTTGGCATCAACAATACAAAGATTCTTTTTTTTATTACTTTATTCAACTTGCTTATTATAAACATGCATATACATTGAATGTAAAAAGATGTAAGAAAAAAAAATTATAATCTTGTGATTAGTTTAATTTATTTGACACATTAGTCACGGGCCATAGACAATAGTAACATACCTACCACTTCATTCTCCATAGAAAAATATTTTTGAAAGGCTAAGATCCGAATACCAAGCAAGTGAACAGGATTTGAAAGCCTTAATTATTCGATTTTGTCTTCTGTAAATGGCAAACATATGGGTTATAACTGGGACCCGCAACTTAGCCAAATTAGACATGGACGATTTTTTTAAGGCTTGAGCATCTTACCTGTAATTATATATAGGCAAATATTCGGGTTATATCTGTTAAAAACATAGATTCCTGCAGGTCGCTACTGATCTCATCAATTCACTTGAGTTGGTATGAGTGAAATTTATGATGTGTCATCACTTTATTAGATTGCCTTATTCAAAGTCATAAAATATTAAATTTAGATTCTTTATTCTCTCTCTATATACATATAGCCTCCATCAAGTCATGAATACTTACTTGAGCAGAAACTAATTTATTAGCGATTGGGTAGAGAAAAATGGCAACTTCTTGTATGAATTCTCCAGTTGTGTTCTGTTGCTCCACAAAGAAACCTTCTATCTCTCAGAAATCTCATCTTCTCAAGACCACAACACTAAACTCTGCTTCTAAGGTACGTTTTCAACTGATCTTTCTCTTTCTTTTTTTTTTGTTTGGGAACAAACATTTCTAGTTGTGTTGTTAATTAGTTTCATACATGGTTGTGCAGCCTTTACTAACAAAACTGTTGCAACAACTTCCCTTTCAACTGAACATCCACAAAACCATCAAGAATGTTTCTTCCAAAATATTTGATGAATTTGTTGACATGGTATTTCAATTTATTGATGATGAGCCAGCAACCCTTCGATCTCAGGTACGTACCACGTACTACATATGTATGTGTTTGCGTGCGTGTTTTAGAATGTTGTAAACCAAATTTCCCGATATGTGAACGTATGTAGAGAAACTTTGTTCCGATTGAGGATCAGTTGGAAAAGGCTGTTGAGATCAGCAGCTACGAAGGGACCATTCCAGCAAATTTTCCAGTGGGAGCCTACCTAAGAAATGGTAATTTATGACCTGCACATGCTGAACCAGTTAAGAAATGATATTTATTTTTATTTGGTTTATCCGTTAGTGACTTCTCTCACAAACTTAATAATGAGATTTGGTTGTAGTGACTTCTCTCACAAACTTAATAATGAGATTTGGTTGACAAATCATTTATCTTTCTCGCTATGGAAATCTACCTAAGAAAATAAGAAATGGTAATTTGTGATGTGTAAATGTTGGCGGAGCAAGGGGTCACTACAAAAAAATGTTTAATCTGTAACGGAAATTTCTGTCACAGATATGTGGATTTCAGTCATAAAATGTTATTTGTGCTGAAATTATAACATAATATTTTTGTAATTGTTTTAGTTGTCACGTATGGTTGTAACAGAAATTTCTGTCACAAATGTATATCTGTGACATAAAATATGATTTCTATCACAATTTGTGACAGAACTGTGACGAAAAATTTTAAGTCACATACTTTCGTCACAGTTGCAACTTTTTTTATTTTTTTTATATTTTTTTTGTAGTGAGTGGACCATAGGAGGCAAGAGTCTGCCCCAATTTTATAAATAACATACTATATATGACATTAAATGTATATTTTTTTGTATACATGTTTTAGCAATATGGCGACCAAGACAGCTGAGTTCAGGGTTCAAATCATTTATCTTTCTTGCAATTTGCAGGTTCAAACCCTTTGTTCGGGGGTCTAAAAGCAGCTAGATCCATGTTCGGACAGTCGGGTCACATTTGGGTGGAAGGAGAAGGAATGATTCATGCTTTTATATTTCGATAAAGACAGTTCGGGGAATTGGAATGTATCCTACAACAACCGACACGCAGAAACCGAAACTTTCCTGTTAGAAAAGCAAAGAAACAGCCCAGCGTTTCTACCGGCAACAGTTGGAGATGCACCAGCCATCTTGGCAGCCACTGCACTCAATATGGTACTCAATTATATTCAACAACTATTATAGTACGCATCGATGGACTAGTAAATACATATTATTAGCAATGCCAATGTTTTTTATATGAGTTTTGTATATATTTGTCATGATCAGTTGAGATTTGGGAAAGTGACCAAATACATTAGCAATACCAATGTTTTCGAGCACGCAGGAAAGGTTTACTCTATCGCAGAAAATCACATGCCCCACGAGATTGACATCTCGACGTTACATGTTTTAGGCGAATGGAATCTTCAAGCAGCCTGGAATCGACCTTGCACTAGCCATCCAAAGGTAATTTTTTTTTTTTTTTTTTGTTACAAAGTCATGTTGAGTCAAACGGTTAAAGCGTTTTGGATCATGGTATATATATATATAATTGCCGAGAAAAAAAAATTTAGTTTTTATCATTAATCCATTATAGTTGTCTTTTGTATATATCTTTTGTACATACACTAATTTTCTTAAATTATAATTTTGATATTGCATGTATGCAGAGAGTTCCAGTTAGTGGGGAGCTTGTTATTCATGGGATTGATGCTGCGAAACCTTACCTTGAGGTTGGAGTTATCTCTGGTATGTCGTACAATAATGTCGAAGCTAAGACGGATCTATATGGTGTGGAATGGGGGTAGTTGCCTCCACTCAAATTTTTATTAAATACAAAATTTTGATAATTGTCCTAACACTTTTCACATTGCCCCTCTATTATTTTTTTTAATAATACTAATCAATGCCCCCATTAAAAATTATTTTAGTAGAGATTTGAGCTAGAAATTCTATCATAATTAATTTGCCTCCACTGACTGAACATTCTGGATCAGTTCCTGAGTCTTGGAGTAACAATGTTTCTCACTCCCATTAGAAGCGTCACTTAAAACCCGAGTAACTGTGAGATAATTCAGCTTTCCAACAAGTCGGCGATATCTCCCAAGATCTTTCAGAGGCTCCCCTTGTTCGGGAAGAAGTTTGACATTTGGATGCATAGAAGTGCCAATCGGTCGACAATCTATCATTTTAGTTTCTTCTAGAATGTCTAGCGCATACTTTTGCTGAGAGATGACATTTCCTATGCCAGATTGAGCAACTTCAATACCCATGAAGTACTTCAAACGAACAAGGTCTTTAGTCTGAAAATGTTTGAAAAGATGCTCTTTCAGCTGAAGAATGTCATCTTGATTGTCTCCGGTGATGACAATATCATCCACATAGACAACAAGGTAAATACATTTTCTCTATGGCGTGTGATGATAAAAGACCGAGTGATCAACCTCACTACGAATCATGCCGAATTCCTAAACCACTATATTGAACTTCCCAAACCATGCACGGGGTGACTATTTAAGGCCATAAAGGGATCGCTTAAGCTTGTAAACCAATCCAGACTCCTCCTAAACAACAAAACTAGGAGGTTGTTCCATATAAGTTTCCTCTTGAAGCTCCCCATGAAGAAAAACATTCTTGATGTCGAGTTGGAAAAGAGGCCAGTGATGCATGGCTACAATCGCCATAAAGAGACGGACCAAAGCAAACTTAGCTATCGGAGAAAAAATGTCTCCATAATCAAGCCCAAAAAATTAAGTATATCCTTTAGCCACTAATTTGGCCTTAAGGCGATCAATCTGACCGTCAGGACCGACTTTGACTGTATAAACCCATCGACATCTAACAGTGGATTGACCCAAAGGAAGAGGAACTAGATCCCGAGTGCCCTGGGACTCCAAAACAGTCATTTCATCAACTATTGCTTGCCGCCAACCTGGTACTGAAAGTGCCTCATTAGTGGTTTTGGGAATAGAAACGGTGGATAGGGACCACATAAAAGCATAGTATGAAGAAGACAAACGTTGATAACTAAGACATGCATAACGTGAATTAGGATTACGAGTAGAACGATTACCTATCCCTACCGCAATGAGCAAAACTTTAACTAGAGGCGGATCGACGGCAGGTGGAGATGCTGGAGCAGGAAGCGAGTCAGCAGGGGCTGCATCAGTGCATGCAAGAGATGAACGAGAACGACGACTATAGACTTGTATAGGAACATAGGGTGATGTATTAGACTCAATGATAGGCATACTCAAAGGAATAGGCAAGATGTCACAAACATCGGTACTATTGTGATCAAAAGATGTAAAATAAGGTAATGACTCAAAGAATGAAACGTCACGAGAGGCATAGTACCGCCCTGTAATAGGAGAGTAACATCTATACCCTTTCTGCAAACGAGAGTACCCTAAGAAGACACATTAGATGGACTTGGCTAAGAATTTATCTCTCCGTGGAGACTTGTCAAACACAAAACAAGTACATCCAAATGTGCGAAAAGGAGAGAGTAAGAGTTCTATGTTGGAAAGATAATAGAATGATGAATGTTATGCTGCAAAACAGAGGAATGCATATGATTAATCAAGTAACAGACAATAAGAGCATGATCAGCCTAAAAACGGAGAGGAATGTGATTGTGAAGAATGAGAGTGCGAGCAGTCTCAATCAAATGACGGTTTTTACATTCAACTACACCTTTTTGTTGAGGTGTGTTTGGGCATGAAAATTGATGAAGAATACCTTATGAGCTCATGAATTCATTAAAAGAAGAAGAGAAGTATTCTTTGGCATTATCACTTCATAAGATTCGTATGCAAATGTTGAATTGATATTTAATTTCATTACAAAATTCTTAAAAGATAGAAAATAACTCAGAACATTGTTTCATTAAGAAAAGCTAAGTGCATCGAGAATGGTCATCGACAAATGTAACAAAATATCGGAAACCTAAAACAAAGGTGACACGACTAGGACCCCAAATGTCACTATGAACGAAATCAAAAGGAGACGTAACTTGATTATTCAAACGCTTGGGAAATGAAGTTCGAGTTTGTTTACCCAATCAACACGACTCACATTCTAAAGATGATAGACGGGATAGACCAGGAACCAAACATTGCAGCTTGGATAGACTTGGGTGCCCCAAACGGTTGTGGAGCATAAGAGGGGACTCAACAGAGGTATGCGCAACTAGACGTGAAGGAGTGTGAAGGTAATACAGTACTTGAGACTCACATCCTGTGCCAATCATCTGTCCCGTACTGCGATTCTGCACAAGAACAGTATTCTCATAAAAGGTAACAGAACAATTAAGAGCTCGAGTTAACTTGCTAACTGATATTAGGTTAAAAGGACAACCAAGAACAAAAAGAATAGAGTTTAAGGACAATGATGGTAAATGATTGAAAACTCCAATACCTTTAGTCTCAAATTTGGACCCATTGGCAAGAGTAACACTTGGAAGACAAGCAGAACTAGTCATATGAGTAAAAAGAGTTTTATTACCAGAAATATGATCTGAAGCCCCAGAATAAATGACCCAAGGACCAAGGGAGAATGATTGAGATATGTAGGAAACAAAGTTACCAGTATTGACAATAGAAGCAATCGATGATGAAGCATGTTTCGAATCTCGGTACTAGAGGTAGTTTTCATACACACAACATATTAGCATGATGGATGGATCCGCCTTTTTCGCAATCTGTGAACTTCAGCAGCTTGAGCTATATGAGTGGCCCAAGAGTGAGGTGGACGTCCATGAAGTTTGAAACAGCTATCCTTGGTGTGACCAAATTTGGGGTAGTAAGTGAACCTAATGCCCTTCTTTTAATTGCTAGAATTGTTGTGCCCACCACTAAACTATGGTTTTGGGCCAATCAGATACGTAAGAACAGAGGCCTTCACGTGAAAAGACTCGGAAGGTATAGTGGCAGGAAATCCTCCAAATTAGGAACGGAAGCACTGGCCAACATCTGATATCGGAATGAAGATAGCTTAGGCCCGATAGTAGTTAACCCTAAAACCATGAAACTTTTATCACGCTGTGCTAATTGTTCCTATACGGTCTCGACAACCGACATTAGAGCATTAAATTCTTCTTTCAAAGATTCCATCCTACCAATAAATTCAGACATCTCCATACCAGACTACTTCAGACTAACCATATTAGACACAACACGTTGAACATCATTTGTGTAAAGGGTATTAGCCTTATTTCACACTTAGTAGAAAGTGCAATAGGCTTTATAAATACTGTATAATTTTGGGTCAATATACTGCCACAAAATATTACACATCAAGGCATCAGATTGCTTCCATTTATCCCTATTAGTCCTGGGAACATTCTCACTCTTCATAGTGAGATGGTCTACTACTCCGTTACCTATAAACCATAGTTCAACAGAAGCAGCCAGTGACACGTAGTTACTACTTCCAACTAACTTCTCACTACTAATTAGTAGAGAATGAGCAGCAAAGGAAGGGGAAGAGGTACCCATTTTGGTCTTGAACGTCGACATAATGGTAGATAAATTCCAAGCAAATCTGAACTAAACAGTACGAAAAAGGCAGCACCAAAGATCAGCACAAAAAATCGATCAGAAAGTCTCACAGCAGGTGGCGGCGCGTAGAGCTCTAGTGATGTCGAGGCTTTGGTTTCTTGGCTAATCGGTGGACTCTGAGTCCAAAAATGGTGGCTATGTCAAAAATGGAGCACTAAAATGATGCAGATCTGAGAAAAAATAGATCTGAACAGTAGCTATGGTAAGGCTTAGGGCGGCACGTGGAGGCACGTGACAGTCGGGATGGAGACAGTGATGAAGAGGGTGACCAGCCGGAGGTTTCTAGTCACAAACGTGTGACAAAAATGAAAAGAAACCATAAGAAAATAGACCAGCTGTTGCAGAAACTAGGGGTGTGCACGGGCGGGTTACCCGTCCACCAGCCCAAATTTCAACCCAACCCGTACCTAGTGGGTTGATGTTTTCTAAACCCGCTGGCCGCCCAAGATCTTGATATTTTTACGGGTTGTTTGTATACCGGTTGCGGGTTGGTTCACGGGTTGACGGCTAACCGCCCAATTAGGTTGAATTTTTTCACATTCATGATTAGAGATCAAGGAAAAAAAATATTTTTTACATTATTTGATGAGATTGCTATATAATCAAGAACTAACTAAAATAATTACAAAAAGTATATTATAATATAAAAAATTACAAAGAAAATTGCAGATAAGCAATGGACATTAAAATAACTTTTTCATGTTCTTCACTTCTCATGAGATCTCAACTCAAAATCTAAAAATTAAAGAGGCTCTGATCTAAAATTGAACTGAACATGTCCAAATCCAATAGAATAAATTTATAAAAATTAGAAGTTTATCATGTAGATCTAACATGCAAATTTGTAACTAAACATAATAAAAAACTTTACAAAATAATTATAGATCTACTCTAAACAAAGGAAAACAAAATGAGTTCATAAATACAAAGGAGGAGAGGACCCAGACACGAAACCGATATGGTTGTGTAAGATGAAATGCCAAAGGGTTGATTCACTTACTCTAAGAGAAATAAGAACAAAAAAAAACTAGAGGCGAGAAAGAAATCTGAAATATGAAGAATGAAGAGTAGAGAAGAGGAATATCTGAAAGTGAATGGATGGGTAGTAGCAATTATTTATAGTGGTAGGATATTAGGGTTTTACATGGGTGGGCGGGTTGAACCCCGGTTGGAGGAAATGGGAACCATGGGCCGCCCAAAGCCCAAGCAGTTTGGACAATTTTGGACCACCCATTGGTATAGGTTGTGTGGGCGGGTTGGTTTATGGGCGGTGTATGGGTCAGATGGACGGGTTAACGGGTTTTGTGTCATTTTTGCACATCCCTAGCAGAAACACACCTGAGGTGCTCAGAAAAATCCCAAACTAAGCCACTAAGGCTCTGATACCAGGAAAAAGGCTAGAGAGGATAAGATGAAAAGCTTTCTATATTTTTCAATTATGAAACAATATACATAAAAGCTCTATTTATAGAGCTAAACACTAAGTAAAAGACTATAATGCCTCTAATATATCTAATATCTACATTCTAACATATCTACATTCAACTGTTTTAAAGACTTGCAATGTTTAAAAAAAATTTGTGTGTGTAACGAAAGGCTTCTTTCGGAAGCCATGAAACCTTGGAATTAAATATTCACTTGGCAAGAATAAATAAATGTACTTCTAAGTACTCTTTAAGGTAATGAACCAAACTAAACCACATTCTCAATTTTACTCTTTCTTATCTCTGCTAGAACTAAACTCCTCTTGCTAATTACATGTTCGATTCTCCTTTGTTTTCAAAATAATAATCTTACTTCTCAACTGAACCTTTTAAAGAATATTCATATTCCAATATTAGTATCAGAGCTACGTTTGATCACATATAAGACATAATTTTTCACTCTATTCCTAATAATGGACCATGTTCGTGGAAACATACTAAGCAAATTTCATTTCCTAGTTTATCGGACGGAAATTATGATCATTGGGCTATTCAAATGAATACTTACTTTGTTTCTCAATGCTTGAGGGATGTATTAAATTTCAAGAAGATGTCTTTGGGAACGCTAACTTGTTGGAGGCTGGTATATATATCAGCTTGCATTCCTTCTTTGTTCGTTTATCCAATTTATTTCCTGAATGCTCTTGTGCATACGTCTTTTTGGCATAGATAACTTGCGCGTTGTGACTATGTTGATGGGTTTGAACTTTGTAAGAATGCGTGAAATATTTGAAAATGTGAATCATCTCTTTATTGGTCATCCCATGACAAAAAAAGGAGAAGAAGAAACTTTGATCAGTGAAGATGCCCTGGGAGTGGTTTTTCCTCGTCGTATTTTCTTTTTTTGATAACCAACATGACATCATACTCAAAATAATAATGTTTCTCACTCTCCAAAGGGAGCGTCACCCTAAATCTCACCCCACAAATCTCACCCCATACTATCAACAAGGAGGCTCGAACTTGAGACCTCATAGAGAATTCAAAGTGTTTTAACCACTTGCCCCAACATGTCTTGGTTTCTTGTCGTATTTCGACTCCTTAGTTTCTTTTCTTTTTTTCATTTGTACCGTTTAAACTCTGTTATTCTTCATTTAATGCATTTTCCAAATATGTCACAATGTTTTTTTAACAGTTTTGGTTGTTTTTTTTATTCTCTTCCATAATATTTCAATTAGGGGAAATTACAGTCAGCCCATATGTATTTGTCACCTTTGACACCTAACCCCCTAAAACTTTCTAACTTTGACCTTCAGCCCCTCAGTACTTGGCAAAGTATTGTTCCGTCCATAACACTGTTAGTTTTGTTTATAATAACCATTATACATACCTTTCTAGTTTTGAGTTTTCGAAGCCAAACATTCCCTTAAGTTGAATAAAAAAATTAAAAATTAAAACAAAACCAAACACACCCTATCTGACATTTTGTCACAAATACTGTGATACCATGTAAAGAACCATCTCAACTAAAAGTTTAAACTGATAGTTAAAGGATCAATATTAGTTTTATACTCTAACAAAAATGCCCCGGGAGTGGTTTTTCCTCGTCGTATTTTGACTCCTTAGTTTCTATTTTCATTTCATATGTACCATTTAACCTCTATTATTCTTCATTCAATGCATTTCCCACAAATGTCACAATGTATTTTTTAGCGAAAATGATCTTTCTTTTCAATGGGGGAAAAAACCCTAATTGGTTACAAGGAAACACATCGAAACCAAGACATAGAAAAACACCAACCGACCTAACAAACCAACAAAATAGGATAAAACAAAGGAGAAACAAAACTAAAACCTTATAGAGCCCGACTAAGATAACAGAAACATCCCCAAGAAAGTTGATCAAAGCTCAGGGGCCAAAGTGGGGGCCCAACTAACCATGAGACAACCCGGACCATCCTTCGAAAAACTGACGACGTACATTATCCGGACCCCACGTCGCCAACCCAAAAACTACTCTCCTACTCTGTCAGCCTTGGCATAAGTGCCGAGGTTGCCTCCTCTCTTGGACGCCCAATGTTCTTGTTGCTGCCGACCGTCGAGCTTGCATCCCCCGGCCCCCAATCCTCTTCCTCTTGAAAACCGCCGCCACCCGCTTGTTCATTTTCTGTTTGTCTCGTGTCGCGGTTGTCATAGGCGGTTCTTGGGGGACCAACAGGGCTGTCTCCCAGGGTTGGTCAAAACCAAACGAAGCCGTTAAGCCCCCATTGTCGGTCTCTGCCTTCTAGCCGTAATCAATGCCAGACTATAAGCTCAATCCCCACCAGCCACCTGATTGCTTTTGACCTTCTGATAGTCATTTTCCATGTGCCCTAGAATACCACAGTAATAATAGAAGGTTGGGATCCTTTCATACTGAAAGATCATGATTCGAGCCTCTGTCCTCACAAACTCCACCTTCGCCTTCCGTCGCAGAGGCTTCCTAACATCACATCAGATGTGGATCCTGGCATACGACCCCCATCCACCACGGAAGTTGACCAGGTCAGACTCCAAAAACTTCCCCACCCCATTTCCTCACAAAGCCGCTCTGAGGTATACCCTAACGGGATACCCCGTACTTGAACCCACATATCCACTATATCAATATTCACCGTATAAGGATCATCTTCTGCTTTGATCCTGGTTAATAGTATTACCTTTCCCCTGTACGTCCATAGCCCTTGGCTTTTAACCTTCTCAGCATCATTATGATCATTAAACTCAAAGGAATATCGTACCTAATCACTTGGCCTCGACAATGGATTGAAAAGCTCTTTCATCGTTACGCCCTTCTTTGGCCTCCAGATCCAAGCCAAAACCTGTTGCATGTTCGCAAAATTTACTAGGGCATCCGAGAGGAAACGACCAACAAAGCCGATGATCTCCCATACCTCACCCTCCCCCAACGTCGAACCAACCCCATGCTTGATGACTAAGTCATCATCTACCACCAGACCTTCGACCCCCCTAACCATTTCCTCTACCACCTCCTTCCCTGGTCCCATTTCCCGAATCTGATCCCGACCCCTACCCTCTCCACTCACACCCATCGGACATACCCCTCTTGTTAGACCCCGACGCCATTTGTTCGTGACAGAAAACGATTCCCCTATGGCCCTGTCCCCCTGTGATTGCTTTTCCGATAACATGGACTCTCATAGTAGTCCCACTCGCCGACCTGTACTTAAAAATGATTTCCTCATCCTCCACGAAACTAGGAAACCCTAGAAAAATACTTAAAAACCTTAATATCACCAAAAACTCTATGGTTTTACACTCACAATAGAGCCTGCCCATTTTCTTCAAAAAATAAATGTACTGAGAAGAAGGTTCACATATGTCACAATGTTTTTTAACATGTTTGGTTGTTTTTTTTTAATTCTCTTCCATGATATTTCATTTTCGCTAAGTTTAGAACAAGTTCAAGGGTTCAACTTTTTATTTTTATTTTTCCTATTTTGCAGCTGATGGAAAGACATTACTTCACAAAACTGATATCAAACAAGAGAGGAGCACCATTTTTCATGAAATGGGAATTACGTAACAGTAGGTTAAGATTAAACTATTACCAAAATTGTTTACATGAATTAGTATTTATATTTAAAAATTCACACACTTATGCTAACTAACTGGCCATGCATGTGTAGGTACAATGTGAATTTGGATTTACCAATAACTGTAAGCCTAAACCAATTATTCACTAGAGGCCCGTGAGTACATATATATCGATCTTTAATTTGTGAAAAGAGTGATGACAATTAGTTTATTTTATTAACAAACTTCATGATATGGGTAAATATGTAGATTTATGAGGTACGATAAGGATGAATATGCAAGGATTGGGGTAATGCCTCATTATGGCGACGCTGATTCTGTTAAATGGTTTGACGTGAAAACAAATAGTACATTCCACATTCTTAATTGTTTTGAGGAAGGCGCTGAGGTTAGTAATGAAGATTTTCTTAAAAGAAAAATTCATATAATACTAAGGGGTAATGTCAAATGATCTTATGAACTATATTCATTTAAATCATATGTATCCCTATAGCTATTTTTTGAATCACATACCCACTTTTGAATCAAATACTCATCAAAACTTTACAAATTTTTATTCGTCAGTAAAATCTAACGGATTGTCAATTTTATTTCTTTTAATAATGTCCAGTATACCCCTTTTTTATTGTGTTCTTGATGTTCTTGAGTTTGTTTTTGGTAGCCTTAATGTTTTTTTTATTCTTCAAGAAATAAAATACATAAATTAAAACAACAAAAATTGACAAGCTGTTAGATTTAACTGACTGATAACAAATTAATTGCAAACTTTTGGTGGATGTCTAATTAGAAAGTTGGTGTTTGATTCAAAAAATATTTATAGGGATATGATGTATCTGACATTACTCCAGCTACTACTAATTATATATAACAATATTCATATTTACCTAAATCTTAGTGATCGAGCATATGCAGGTTGTAGTGATGGGATGTAGATCTCTTGAGTGCATCATACCAGGACCTGATCGCGGTTTGAACAAATTCGAATGGTTTTCTAAGAAAATTAAAAAGCCTTCAAAATCAGCAAATTATGATCAATCTGCAGAAGATGGGTTACTATTTACTCGTGTTTATGAATGGAGATTAAACATGCAGAGTGGGGAGGTTAAGGAGAAAGCTCTCACTGGAATAGATTCTTCAATGGATTTCCCTATGATCAATCCTAATTTTGTAGGTCTTAAAAACAAATATGGTTACACTCAAGTTGTTGATATTGCTGCAAGTTCACAAGCAGGTATGTATATTTGTATATATATCCAACACTCAGTTTATGTAGTTATTATGTGTGTGGCTAATTGAGGGCTCTTCAGGCATGTTCAAATATGGAGGTCTTGCCAAACTATACTTGGAAAAGAAAGTCAATGAGTTTTTTGGTGTAAGTAGCTATTTGTAAGCATATACATATATAAATGGGTAAATTGGCGTTATAGCCCATGCACTTGTTGAAAATTTAGAGTTATCCTCCAGGTACTTTTTTACATGGGTCTGGCCCTTATATTTTTTCAAACTTTGGTTTTGGTTCAAATGACTTGCTATTGTCGGTCTCCCACTTCCACGTTAGCGAGAAATCCACGTCACCTATCCAAGTCGAATATTTTTCACGTCACCCTCCATTTGGACCAAAACCAAAATTTTAAAAAGTACTGAGGCCGGAACCAAAAACTAATTATAAACTATAAATCATTATGTCTATTACTTTTATTATTTATTTCCACTTTTTTGGTTACAAACAAATGCAAGAATTGAGTGTTCTATTGGACTTTCACCAATGTCAAAGAGGATCAAACCAGTTTATCGACAACAGAGTATTTGTAGCCTCATTCATTCTCATTTCTTTTTAATACTGCACAAGTTAAGTTTTACCATTTTGTTTATGTTCTCCCATAGATTTACTTGAAAGATGAATGAAGACCATATATAGTAAGCTAACACAAACCATCAAGTGGATTGATGTTGTTCAGAATGTGGGCAAGGTTGTATTGGTGCTCATTGTATGCATATGTGGTTTGATCATCGAACTGAGTTACGAAAATTATAACATTTTTATTGTTGGTGCTCTTGTGTTTCTATTCCTTCTTACACTTCCTCATTTTTTGCATTTGTTAGTAACCAAAAAAGTAAAAATAGAGATTAAAAATAATAAGTAGAATGATTAGCTAGTTGATAATTAGTTTTTAGTTTTGGCCCCTGTACTTTTCAAACTTTTGTTTCGGTCCAAATGGAGTGTGACATGAAAAAAAAAATATGACGTGGATGGATAACATGGATTTCTTATTGAAGTGGAAGTGGCAGACAGGCAATAACAAGTCATTTGGACCAAAATCATAGTTTGAAAAAGTACGGGGGCCCGACCCATATAAAAAGGTACCTAGGGGATAACTCTAAAGTTTCAACAAATACATGAATTATGACGCCAATTTACCCTATATAAATGGATACTTTTTTTTAATAAGTAAAAGACTTAATTTGATCCCTAAACTTTCATGTTTCGACCAAATTTATTTCTTGAAAACTTTTTGCCCTAAATAGTCCATTAACTTTTGTGTTTCGGTTCAATTTGATCTCTGGACTTCTTTTTGACCCAAAATAATCCATGAACTTTCAGATATTAACCCAAAATAGTCCATGAGCTTTCAAATATTAATCCAAAATGTTCCATGAACTTTCAAATGTTGATCCAATTTTGTCCCTGAACTTTCAACCAAATTGGGTCAATATTTGAAAGTTCAGAACTATTTTTAGTTTAAAAAAAGTTATGGTTCCGAATCGGGTCAAAATAGGAAAGTTCATGAACTATTTTGAGTTGAAGTACAAAATTTTAATGACTATTATGGGTTAAAAAATTCAGCGATTATATTGGGTTCAAACATGAAAGTTCATGTACTAATCAGCTTTCTAATATTGTTGTAAAACATGTATTTGATTTACAAATTAAAGACTTTGTATTTTTGTATTAGATAAACAATCAATTTGAAGATCAAATAATGGTTGAACATCATTTGTTAGAGGAAAATACATTTTGCTCTGGAGCTGCATTTGTCCCTAAGGAAGGATGTTTTGAAGAAGATGATGGATGGATCATAACTTTTGTCCACAATGAAGATACTGACCTATCTCAAGTAAGTATTTATTATCTTTTGATGATTAGGTTTGACATTTTGTTACCTAGATGTTGTATCTTAACTTCATTGTTATGCAATGCAGGTTTGTGTAATTGACACAAAGAAGTTCTCAAGTAAGCCAGTTGCCAAAATTACAATCCCATGTAGAGTCCCGTATGGCTTTCATGGTACTTTCATTTCCACCTCACAAAAATAAGACACCAACTACTTTGTACTTTGGTTATCTTAATGTACTATTGTGATCATTTTAATTTCTTTCAACTGAAAACATGTAAGTAGTCCATTTGATATCTCATATGTGTTGTAGAGGTGGTTGATTTTGCTCATCAAGATGTAAAAGATATATGACAAGACTTGTGACAAGCAAATGTCCAGAAAATTTGTTCTTGTTTTGCGTGCATGACACATCTCTAGGAAATAGAGAAGTTAGGCTGATGAATGGTGGCAGTTGTTGTTGGCAATGCCATTACTATATATAAATAGAGAAATGATTCGTTCATGTTTCAAAATTTCATGTGTCACAGGTGTCGCGCTCTGATTCGCTGAAGAGCTTTTCTCTATTCAGCTCTTTATCCAGCTCATACGCTAGTCTAGAAACTAGCGGTTCAAACAACAGAATCGGGTCCAAGTTTATTATATGTTGAATATGGTTTCTCTTGTGGTTTGTCTTGGGTGAATTTAAAATATAAGAATAATAACGTATTTGATTGATTTGAACTAATAATTTGAAAAAAAAATGATGCTTTGGTTAAAATAGATTGAACGAACTCACAATTGAGGAACAATGGTGTTGATTGAAACGAGATCAGACGAATTCGGTTTTTGACGATTTAGACGAGATCGGTTCTTGAGCAAGCGGCAGTGCCATTGGGACTTCTGAGTTGAGAAATTTAAAAGCTGTGGTGTTTTTCTATTTCATAATCCGGGCTCCAGAGATGGATATGAGTACGGGGGAGTTATTATCATCCAGGCATGACAACATTGAATGTAAATCATTTGTTTGAATTTATATAGTGCAACTGTGTTTATTCATGAATTAATAGTATACCCAATGTGGGTATGTATTTGGTGATATGCCTACACTCAATTTGTGGATCGATTGAAATGATTGTGCGAAATTGAAATATCTGCAGCGTTTTCGTAGAAACTGATTGATCCTTATTTCTATTTGTTGAGTTTTCGTTTGGAGACCTTGTTAGAATGGAAAAGAATAGTAATATTGATTGAGGCTGGTTAGGCTAGAAATAGTTAGTTATAGCATTTTTACTCACTTATTCATGACCAAATCATATGCTTTTGATATGACCGACAGCGGAGGAATATTTGCACCGAATTGTAACGACATGAACCGCCGTGTGAATCCTAATATTGTCAGCTTTGGCGAGATTTGGCAAGTCGTTAGATTAGGTGGACTGGAAAATACAATGTACACAACAAATAATGATTCTAATGGTGTATATACGAGTAGGGAATGTGACACGCCATTTATTTTCCTATGACCCCTATCAACTAGTTTGTCTTTTATAATAGTTGGTGTATTGAATGAGCTTATGGAAATGCCAAATGAAATGAGGGTAATGGTAAATTACAGATTTTGTGTACAGAATTCATTATTTATATTCTTTGGCCCATGCGCACACTATTTCTCTTCAATTAGAAAGTTCAAGATGTATGCATATGACCCTAATTAGAGTGGTTTCTATATATTTTCCTCTTTCGCTTTTGGTATCATTCAAGATGTGGCAATAGCCGTTGTGATTAAACAGGCTAAGAAACAGTGTTGATGAAGGATGAACGACGCCGTTCAGTGGAGTGATGTATTTTATATCACAAAAAACTAAGACAATCACACACACTGACACACACAAGTAAAGTTGCCTCAACCAAAATTGGCGTCCATGGCAGTTCATTCAACGGGAAGGTTCAGCTTTGATAAAAGCTTACATTACTAGAAATGGAAATATAGAGTAAAGAAAGGGAGAGAAACAACGAGAGTCCAAATCCTCAACAACCCTAATATTTCCTCTCATTTCCCTTTTATACTACTCTAGATATTTCTGAGAAAACTTCCTCTCTCTTCCACTACGCCGAAGTACAGTCAGCGTGTTAGCTACGCCCTCGTCATTAGCTCCACGTCCTTCTTTTCCTCATGAGTTGTTCACATTTCTCTCTTCCTTGCCATCCAAGTCATCCAGAGGTAGGGGAAGGTCTTTGCCCGAAACGTTGTCGTCTATTCTTGGCTTCTCATTAAACGTTGCGCTATCGTTTTGCTTTAATTCACCTTCCTTTTGCATGGTGTCGTTTAGTTTGCTTCTTTTATTCTTCTTCAACATTTCAAACATAATAGTCACTTGTTCGTCCTCCTTCATACCATTTAGGGTCGTGAGCTCTAAGGAGAATATAACTAAACGATGTCATCTCACTAAACAAGAAAGAAGAGTTGCAGGATATCATTTTGCAAAAAGAACAGATAGCTGCGAAACGATGGCGTTGGGATGAAAGAGTCTACGGTGGCTACGCTGGGTATTAAGCAGCTCAACCAAATCTCCAGGCTCCAGCCCGAGGCATTACGGGTGAGAGAAAGTAATAATCTTAGTAGAGGCAAAACAGTGACGTTTGAAGAAATGCCTTTGCGGTGAAGTCAAAAGAACGAGCTTCATGCACTCCCAATCAGGAGGAGCATGAGAGAGAGGATGCTTCCTCTGTGCCTTCGCGATTAGCTTTATATTGTTAGCCATGCATTTGTAAATTTAATTTTTTTTTTTTTTGAAGATCTGGAATGTCTCTATTTTTTTTTTTTTGTAGGCTTTTCAAGTTCAAGGATCTTTGTTCATTCAATCCCCGTGGAAGGTAGTTTAGTTAGGGCAATTATCCTGTTTTGTGTGTCCTGTTATTCTATCTTATTTGTTCTTAAATTCAGAGCATACTAGTGACTAGCAGAAGTTGAACATTTTGTTAGTACATACATTACCCAAGGCAAATTGTATTTATTTGTGAACCTGCAACTTATACGAACCAGCATGAAGGAGGAAGATGATGCACTCCCTAGGCAACAAGTGGTTACAATCATCCATAAATACATTCATAGAACCCACATGCGAGTGTATTAACAAATAACACTAAGTCTTAATAAACATGTTACGAGCTACAAAAAAAACCTCCAAACAATCCGCGCGACTATTGGTCAAGTACATAACAAAATCATTCTAGAAGAGCACTAAATCCCTGTAGCAGAACACAATAGAAGATAGAGGATGAGATGCACATCCATATAAGTATAACTTTAGACCAAATACCAACCAAAACAGCATGAAAAACAATAATCTAAAATCTGAAACGAACCCCCAACCGATGGCTAGACGATAATCTTTAATTTACAGCCCACCTACTGTCATAGAATAGTAGATTTTCCCAAATAAACACAGCTTTCAATTAAGGCAAATGATCCAACACACATGTATGACAAATTGACAATTATTATACCAAGGTATATACTAATCAATTATATCAACCTCATGATGAGATTGAGGAAACCAAATTCAAACATCAAACAGGTAGTCTCTAAAAATGTGATTTACGTACTCAATTTGATTAAAACACCTGTGACAGTCAAGCGCCCCTACTGGTAAATATGATACTAACAAGTTCCTTAGGATCTATAGGCTTATGAATACACAGGTAACATATAAAATTAAACCTTGTTGTAGGATGAAGAGCAGGAGCAGAGAAATTTTATTTTTTTCCATATCATAGGCATAACTCATGGAATACTCCCCATTAATAGCTTACTAGAATACGTTTACCATATATACTAATATACATAATAGTAAAACTTGCAAATCATGATAGCATCTTAAGTTTGATAACGTTTGGGGTCTGGAAAGAGATACTGCTAACATCCCAAGCTCCCAAATAGTCCCACCAAATATCGAACACTAAAGAGCTTACCAGAATATGTTTACCATATAGTGATATACAGAATAGTAAAACTTGCAAATTATGATAGCATTTTAAGTTCAATAACGTTTTGGAAGAGATATTTCTAACATCCCAAGCTCCCAAATAGTCCCACCAAATATCGGCCACTAAAGATTACTCATACATATATGCAATGTGCCCAAGAAATGCATACCTCGTATATTAACGGCCACCATTGACCAAAAATTGGTGGCCGAAACCGCATTATCCAGGTGAAATCTGAGTATTCAGCTTTAACATTATGAGCCAAAATTTGGCAACTGAGTTCATCTAACAGATGCAACACTCCTTCTCACCTAAATTTTCTCACGACTCTCTTTCTATCAATTGAACTGAACAGTTGTACTATATCGTCACCGTAAATCAAATGGGAACAAGTAGGGTCAAAGCTTCCCACGACGAAGGGCTACCAAGCGTCGTGATTAACTTTGAGGTTGATTGTATTATAAATAAATTTCATATATATAATATAGCATACAAGAGGATAGATGATCCCCTCGTCAGAAACCTTAAGCTGCCTAAAAAAAATGGTGGTCAAAGTGAAATCTCAGTAACAAAGGAATTGTTATAGTGACTTGAACAATGCAGGTAATACTAATCTCCATAAAAATATGAGGCAGTTTATTAACAGCCATCCAACCCATCTACACTATATTATTCTACAACCACAGTTATCCTATTTTTACTATGATAATATCATCAATAATTCAACATTAAGACGACACATGGTATGCGTGAATAAAACATTGGAAAAAAAAGATTTGCGTGAATAAACCTACTTACTTAACGGGATCCTGCAAAATGATACTTCTTTTTTTTTTCAGCTCAAACGTGTGAGATCTTTTTCGACACCGGTAGGGACGAGTGCTAATTTTCAGCTCAAACGTTTGAGTTTATTGTATTGTTACGCATTTTATGCTAATTTTCATTCATTTGTGCCTAAAATATTATGATTTAGTGTTCTTGAGCTTTTGAAGTCATTATGCCGATGTTTAGACAAGAAGATGAGCAAAAATCGAGTCAAATTAGGAAGCAAAAGCCGACAGCTACGCCGCAACGTCAAGCAGTTCACGCTGCGGCGGCGCCACCAAAGTCAACTCCGGGTCAAACCGCGTTACGGATCGCGACGCTGCAACGCGAAGCACTATATGCCGCGGTGCCAACTCTGCACTCTATAGATAGAAAACTTCGGCTAAGGTTTTGGGATCTGATTTTTGCCTTTCTTCTAGCCGTCTTGTACTTAATTGCTCAATTTTTCCAATGGATTAAGAACACCCTTTCGTTCTTCTTTCACCATTAGAGTATTTTAGTTTTGTTAGACGATATTGTGTGCGATATAGGCTAATCGGGGGGCTCCGCCCAATTGTTTTTCGCTCCCCACTTTTTTTTGGGGTTATTGATTATGCTTTAGCTTTGCAATGCTTGGATTGTAACTTTGTAATTCTTACACTTTTTCTTTCTAATAGTATGTTTAGTTTTGGCAATTTGATAGTTCCTTATTTATGCATGATTGTTCTCCTGACTTTAATTTGTAACTAATCCTTTGTGGTAAGGATGTAGTTGACTTGGAGTAATTATTCTAGTTAGGATATTACTAGTTGTTAAGTTATTGATTTACTCTTTCATTGTGGTGGTTCGTTGGGTGCAATGCCTGGTTACGGTTTGATCATCCATGACTTTGATCACAGCGTGAGTTTCACCTACACAATAGGGCTGCTCATGTGGATCAGTCCACTTAGTGGAATTAACTCTATTCCAGTAAAATGCTTTAGGGTTTTCCATGCCTTTCATAAGAGCCGAACGCATAGCCAACACGTATGTGATCCCTTTGTAATAACATGCCTAGGGGCGCAAATCTACATCTAGGTTATGACTGAGGATGGTGTATTCGTGTTGAGTATCAAGCGAGCCTTACAAAGGACACATGGTTACTTGAACGTGCTTGAGGTAGTTAAAGGTAGATAACTTGATGCTAGTACTTGACTAGGGAACTTCTCCATCCATAATTCGTTTGCATCCTGATCACGTCTATCATATTTGATTTACTCTTGCTTTAATTATTGTCTTTTACCTTGTTGCAATTTAATTACTCGTAAACTATCACACACCCTTCTACTGTTTACTTTTCGTGCCTAGTTTAAGTAGCTACAACCTAGTGATTCCATTATCACCATTGTTCCCTTTAGAAATGATATACTCGAAACTTACAATAGTTGTATATTACTTATGCAACTTCGTTACACTTACTGAAAAATCGTACCATCCCGTGTCCCATGCTCGATTTGGGCGTGTCACGTATGGACATAGTCCGAGTCTTGGCGTGAGCGCGTCCCGCGTCCCATACTCGACTTGGGCGCGTAACGTATGAACATTGGTCTAGGTCTTAGCATGCCCGTATCCCGTGTCACATGCTTAACTTTGGCGTGTCACGTACGAAAATTGGTCTGGGTCTTGGTGTGAGCGCGTCATATGCTTAACTTGGGCGCGTCATGTTCGGACATTGGTCCAGGTCTTTGCGTGAGCACGTGTCACCATCGTCATGGAGCTAGGAACTTGTTAGAGGCAACAAGTTGGAGGGATGGAGTTGGAGGGACCAAGTGAGAATTTAGAGGGAGGAAGTGTGTCTTGTACAGACCAAGGAGGTGTCTCGTACGAACAAAGATGTTTCATGTACGGATGGGGCTCCCTTTGAGGGGTTTTGTGTACTTTGGAAGGGTTTGAAGGGCTTGGAGGGGTCTTGGAATGGTTTGGAAGGACTTGGGAGTCAAGGAAAGGTTATAGAAGAAATGAGGGAAAGATGGGACCAAAGTGAGAAGTTGAAGGGATGGAAAGATGTCATGTACCATGGTGTTCTGTACGGACAAGACATCCCTTGGAGTGGTTTGAAGGGCTTAGAGGGGTCTTGGAAGGGTTTGGAGGGACTATGAATTCAAGGGTAGGCTTGGGAAGAAATGAGGGAAAGATAAGACCAAAGTGATAAGTTTGAGGGATGGAGGGGTATCTTGTACGGACAAGACATCCCTTGGAGTAATTTGAAGGGATTGAAGGGGTTAAGAAAGGGTTTTGAGGGACTAGGAAAGGTTTAGAGGGACTAGGAAGTCAAGGGTAGGCTTGGGAAGGAATGAGGGAAGGATGATACCAACGTGAAAAGTTTGAGGGATGGAGGGGTATCATATATGGACAAGACATCCCTTGGGATGATTTGAAGGGCTTAGAGGGTTCAAGGAAGGGTTTGGAGGGTCTAGGAAGTCAATGGAAGGTTTGGGAAGGATGGGACCAAGTTAAGGGATGGAGATCAAGTTGGAGGGATGGTTTGGTGTCCTGTACGGAAACAAGGGTGTCCTATACAGACAAGGCCATCCTGGGATGGGTTTTGGATGCTTAGGAAGGTCTTAGGAGTTATAGTGCAGTTTGGGACACCTTTGGAAGAACTTGGGATGACTTACGACGTCCTTGGAGGTGCTCGAGGTCGAATCAGATAGCTCGGGCCATCTAAGGGTAAGCAAGGGATCACCTTGGCTTCAACCCTTGGGGGGCGGGCTTAGCTTGGTCCCTTAGTGAGCTTGGGATGTTGAAATGTCTTAGCTTGTGTACTTAACTCCCGGAGGCTCATCACATGGCCTCGTGGCATCGGCGCGTCGATGGTCGTTCGTTGGGCGTCTGGGGTGCGTGATGGCTTCGGGAGCCGTCGGGCAACGTTGGTCATCGCCGGAGGAATGAGGGGTGACCCTTGGCGTTGGGTGCGCACACTAGACTTGGGAGCCACCAAGCAACGTTGGATGTTGCCGATAGCCTCGAAGGCGAGCCTTGTGCCGGTCCGGTCCCTAAGACCCATGACCCGGGGTTGGGCTCCATAGTTGATGATCTTAGTGACATGGCGCTCGAGCGTCACATTTTGTGTTTTTATTTGCTTTTAAACTTGTAATTTTTTGGATAGATACAAAAACAATATGTCATTTTGTAGATGACCAATGCTTTTGTAGCAAATTAAATTTTTTAAATATATCAAATAGGGACTCAATTTGAGTCATATGTTCACATGAGATATCAAGATGACCAAACACCTTGAATCGCTTGCATCAATGATTGTTGGTGCTAACTTGTGCAGTGTATTCATTAGATAATGAAGTCCAACCCAATAATATATTAAATCTGTTGAACCCATGCACAAGATTCATACATTTTAAAGAGTTAAGTCGTTAAAGATGTTTAGTTTTACTAGGCCAACATGACAAATTAGTATCATTAAACTTTGATAAAAAAAAATCTATTTTTTTTTCAGCAAACAAATACTCTTTATTAGAAAGGGAGATAAAGAGTACAAGGGGAAAAGCCATCAGTAGACTCTTGGGTTCCCAAACATCTCGGGAACCAAAACATTAAATGAAAAAACATCAAACCTTAAGAACAAAATCAAAGGGCGTCTCTGATGGTGACCGGCCGGTGGCGGATCTAAACCGGTGTAGCTGTTTACCATGAATGAAATGGCGGCAGCAGAATGGCGGCTCGAGCACCAAAAGGTGGAGGATTGGCGAAAAATGTGGCTGAGGTGAAAATGGCGACAGAT
>JAYMTA010000735.1:0-24800 GCA_036897625.1 Pelargonium cotyledonis
TCAATTAGTTATGAAATACCATTAACTCTATGTGTGTTGTCAATATCTCTACGTGTGATTCGTTAAAACAGAAACCCTCATTCGGGTTGAGGAACTAAACCAGATAGTTATATGAGTGAAAGAAAACAGCTTCTATTCTATATTCTAAAATGAGAAATTGGCAGTAAAAAACGGAGTCTCATTTCCTATGTACAAGAGGTAACCGGTATACACTTGAGTTCATGGCCCAATCATGCTTCCCACATTGTGTGTCCCGCCATCTCTTCATTATCACCTTGGTACACCCATGGATTCCTAAAGCATGCACAAGAGAATCACAACGTTAGCGGAAGATTCAAATGTGTGTCCAAAATGAGAATCTATTATGCGGGATTCGAACCGCATCTCGCGCACTAGGGTGGACTTTAGAGAGAAAATCACAATGTAAGAAACGATATACTCTCTTTTTACCAAGGAATGAGTACTTATATTTCAAACTAAACTTGATGTGAATGGTTGTTGAAAAAATGGGATCCGCTTTGTGCTCATTTGGATGCTTGAGTGCTAACCTCACGAGCATATCGTTTTTAAGCGTCGAAAGAGTTTGAAATCTTCTGCATGCTTTTAAAGCAACTCAAGGTGGAGTGGAGCGCACACCGCTTTGTGTAGCATCCAAGTGTCCTAACTAGTAAGGTGGGAGGATTGGTGTTGATCTGCTGAGGCAAGGAGCGGTGTAGATAGAGTTTGCAAATCGGGTTTCAGGTTGGGTTTGAGTTTCAATTCTTAGGCTCAAATGTGCTTAAAAGTGCAGGTTTTTCTAACCTAATCCAAAAAATTATAAGATAAACTGACTCGTAAGTTGGTCAGGTCGAGTGTCTGGTGTCCGCGGGTTTAGAGACCAAATTGTCAGCACTAGCTGGAAGTGACTCGACGAGGCGCAGATCTTGAAGGCCGGATATCCTTAGAGTTGACCTGAATAAATTAAAGGTTTCTTGTATGAAGATGTATGAATATCTTATTTAATTTGACCTTGTACCTCATCTTGTGGAGACTAAGTGCATAAGACCTTATAGGTAATAAGTTCCTTTTGGTCTGTTGAGGATCTTCATCTTAGCCTCATTAGTTAGATACAGAGAACATCGCGGGCATAGGAGGAAGTACAGAAGAACATGTCAAAATGAAGAATAGGTAGGTAGACCAGGTCAATATATCATACTTGATGTCTTGATCCAATTTTGACCACCCGCTTTATTCGACTTCTCCTTCATGTTTCCATTTTGGTAATATATGTCGGATTTCATTGTTATTCTCCAGATGACACCATACGTTTCTATTGTTGCTCCTACTCCGTTGGAGATATATATTTAAGGCAATTTCGTTGCATCTGTAAATGTTTTTACTATATTTATAAATTCATTATAAATCACATAAATGATCCATATTTTTATTAATGAGTTAACCAACTATCCATGAATTAAGTTGAACATTCAAACTTGGGACTCAACCCGACATTAGTTGTATCCTCATCCCAAACTTGCAAATTCATCTCGTTTAGCTTGTCCCTCCATCAATTTGTGCACTAATTAAATAGGTTATCTAAAACTTTAATAACTAGAGTGGCTTTTAAATCTCAAAAAAATTGAAACCAAACCTTCTAAACTATTCTATGTATAGTACTAGTGGTGTGGAGATCTTGTTTTACTATAGAATGTCAAAAAAGTTTACACCACTGTGAAAATATTCTAGAATGTATAGACTGACTAGAGTACATGCAACTTGTACCTACATATTAAGTATTAAATAATTTTTTTTAATTAGATGAAGTAAAATATGTATTAGTTGATTGATATAATTTCATGTCAGTTGCAACTTGATCAAACTAATGAAGTGATGACAGCTCATCAAATTTTGCTTATATCTATCTAAGTAAATTTTGAACGAGGTGTCATTACATCATTAGTGCAACTGATATAAAATTATATCAGTCAATTAATGTACATATTACTCAATTAAATTTTACTATTATTATTTTATCAACTGCGTACGTACTAGAACTACTTCACAAAGCAAACAACAAAAACAATCACGGATCATTCTAGAGTTTTCAGCCATAAAAAACATTAATAATTTAATTTCCATCCACTGACATTAAATTCATCTTAATTTTGGGATCTCCTTGTCGTTGGTGCTGCTTCTGTTTATGTGGCTATCAAACGTTGTGCTGCACGTGAATTTTTACCTTTTTCTTTTCTTTTATTTTCTTTATTGCCTTATCAAGATCATAACAACTAAACATTTATTTCAATATCACATAACTATTCTATTTTTGTATGCATTAAATCTTGCCTAAATTTATCTTTTTTCTTGGAAACAAATATTGCTGAATTAATTTAAATTCACATCTCAAATCACTTGACTTATACACGAATACATACATAAATATGTACCATAGTCCATAAAAATATTTAATTATGAATCTCGAGTCTAATTTAATCTTTCATCACAATATCTTAATAACTTGAAGTTTCGAGTTTAAATATTAATGAATGTAGTTGTGTTAAAACTTGACAAATAGAGTTTTGTCGTATTTGTGCTCCTTCCTACCTCAATGTCGATCATTTACTGATCACGAGCTCACTTTTATTTCACAAACAGATAGTTAAATACTTATTAGATACTCTGTTTCAGTGCTGATCGCGGACTTGCTCTCGTTTAACGAATAGACTTTTAAATACGTATTTAGATTATATAGGGAGCCTTGGAGATGCGTTTATTGAAAAGGTGATGAGATATGGAGAGAGCCAGCAATGGTGAGTTTGGAAAATATTCCAAAAGACAAGAAAGTGGTATTGTCATGTCCTCTTGAGCTTGTCCCTATAGGATTGAGGTGTGGTGTACTTGGTGACGCCTCCAACAACAAAATATTGCATGGCCTACAAAAATGCCATACATATCACGGATCCTTTTGAATTTTGCCATAAATATATATTGTTTTTAGAGTGAGACAGACACAATATTATTTTATTTATAGATCACTTGTTATATACTTACTGTATTAATTATATACATATATATTCTCTATCTTGGCCTATATATACTATATTGCAAGCTAAAATAAATAAATATATAAATAAAAACAGAAACCAGGTTGACCCACCACCACATGACCCGTAATTAAAGGCTCATATATCACACCCATACCTACACACTGCACCACCAGCAATTCTCCTAGCTAGGGTTTTGTGTGGATGTGCACATTGCCTATCCATGTGAATTCTCGATCATTTTTGTTCTTAGAATTGATAGGAGAATTGATTGATATCTCGTATGAAAGAGACGGTAATGACATTCGAATTTATGATAAACAATGTACTATTGTTTTAACTTGTAAATTTGACGGTTTTTATTAATATACAAATTGGTATGTCATGTATATTAGTATTGAAACGTGTATAAACTCCGTTGTCTTCTTATTTTCTTACCACTTCAAAAAGGATATTCATAATTTCAAAATTTTCTTTATCAATTTGTTCCAAATTAGTAATTAGAATATTTTGTTAGCATGCAAATTGACTACTTGGTTTAAATATATTTGAAGGAGACAAGAGTTAATACTTTCTTAGTATCTTGTAATAGGTGACGGCTTCTTGTGATTTAGGTGGTACCAACTTGCCTGAATTTCTCAGCTACCTGCAAGTCTATTGTATATAATTATATATATGGTTTGGTTGTGTATTGTAATCAATTTATAAATGTAATGCCAGTTATGTTTATGTTTGTCACTTTTGATATAACCTGGCACAGCTTGGCCAGCTAGGGCATCATGTCCTCTAAGAATAGGTTGATCGAGATATTAATATTACGATAATTACACTCCTCGTGTTTTGTCTAACATGTGCAACTCCTGCACATAATAAGATGTGTTAGAGTTTGAGATATATCTATAGGAACGAGGTACCATAATTTGTCTAAAAATAAAAAAGTTCGACAATTATCTTAGGACGGGAGAGTACCATATATATAATAGTTCAATGGTCCTGAGGTTTGAATGGGCCTAATTTATCAATGGAATAAATATTCATGGGGTCCCTGTACTATTCAATTTGTTTCCACGAGATCCCTCTACTTTGTTTTGTTCCCACTGGGTCATAGTAGGACAATTATTATGACCGCGAGATACTTTCCGTCTATTTGGCTAACGGTGCCGTCAAGTTTGGGTTATGTGGCAAGAATTTGAAATTCTCCCATGCCACCTCATCAAACCAACTTCAAGGAAAAAGTCCTCGGAGGTCACTGTACTATATTGTTTGTTTCATTGGGGTCCCTGTACTATATTTTGTTCCTGCGAGGTCATAGTATCGCACATCTTGTTCCCGCGAGGTCCATTCTGTTAAATCACTAACGGAATCCGTCAAAACTAACTGACTGGGTTTGTTTTATATACTAAAAAATATTAAAAAATATGTTTTTTCACCATTTTGCCCTTTAAAATGAAGTGTTAGTTTGTGCAAGTGCTTCATGGCTATTTGTCTTTTTTTTTCTTTTTTGATTGTTGTTGCGGAAAACTTGATAGCTTGGGTTTTCTACACTCGAAAATCCATAACTTCATATCAGTAAAGAGAGGAGAGAGGATAGAGGAAATAGGAGAGATATGGCAAAAACATAAAAAAAAAAAAAAAAATGAAAAGTTTAAAGGGTAAATGGTAAAAACACAATTTTTAATTATTTTTTGTACATAAAACTAACTTCGTCAGTAATTTAACAGAATGGACCTGGCGGGAACGCGATGTGCGATACTATGATCTCGCAGGAACAAAGTAAAGTACGGGGTTAGCTAATACACGTCACCATATGAGCTGGAGTTCGTTTGATGGCGTGGCATGAGAGAAATTCAAATTCTTGCCATGTAACCCATACTTAACGGCACCATTAGCCAAATTGACGGAAAGTATCTCGTGATTATTATAATTGCTCTATTATGACCCAGTGAGAATAAAACAAAGTAGAAGAATTTCGTGGAAAAAAATTGGATAGTACATGTACCCAAAGGTACTTATTTCTTCATCAATACAAGAACAGTAGATACAGATACAAATGTTTCCAATGAAAAACAAATAAAGAATCTATGGTGGGCCCATTGGGTTTCCCCACCTGGGATTTTGTCTTTCTATCTGAATTTTATTTTACGTCTCCTTTCTTATCCCAAAACTCATGGATGCTTCTATTTTTTTCTCCATACATTTTTTTGCAAATCACAAAACTCATTGAATTATAGCATTTTCAGTATCAACTGCATGTCACAAATTTTGCTTTCTACTTTAACTTAAATAGTACCACTGCATATTTTGTGTATAATAAATAACTACTATATAACATCTCTACATTCCCATAAAAAAATAACTTGTGCACTTCATAGAATCTTGCCTCCTCCAAGAAAACCTCTACCAGTACATTCTACAGTTATTTAAGTGCCTATATGATAATGAGCCAAATCAGAGCTCTGTGTGCACAATATCATCATTTCTGATGGGTACTTCGATCTCTGGCCGGTCTCTTTGATCCATCATCTTGATATAGTCCTTGTCGTCGTTGGAGCTTAGACAGTCTACGGATGGATGAACCATGCCAATCCCGAAGCCTGTGGCAGAGTTGCAATATGTCTCCACAGTCCCGTCCTTCTTCTCTAAGTTGACATTGGTCAGGACTATGTTGCTGCATGGAACTGTGTCGCTGCAGGCGAATTTCATTGCCCTCGCGCTTTTTGTTGTCCCGCTGATGTTTCGGTACATGATCTGGCTTATTTCGACTGCTGATGTCTAGCAAATCAAATGGTTCATTAAGTACTTGTTCTTTTCCTTCAGTGAATGGTCCAATCCAATATCACAATTCAAATGCAGGAGATTTCGGGCATTACCTGGTTAGAACATGCAGTTGGGGAATCACAGTAAAACTGATCAATGATGATCGGGTTTGCAACATCCTGCATCCTAATATTTTCAAAACGGACCCCACGAACATGTCCAGATCCTCCCTACAAGAAAATGCCCAAAATCAAGAGATTTGTGTGATTCTATATATCGTTATACGCCAACATGTTCGTATCGTATATATCAGAACATGGATCGCAACAGAATCATTTCTACTGCAGTTTTGAAATAAGAAAAAGGAGTACTAGTTTTCCATTTAGGATGATTTCTCCCATGATTCTTCTTTTCTCGGGAAGTTGCTAACGAGTGTTCTCATTAATTAATCCAAATGTATGCTACATGATTTCTCGTCAATGTGTTTAAGCATTACCTGCCATGTCTTAATCCTGACGCCATTTGTTGTCTCCTTGAGGTATGCTGTATCCAAGACCACTTTCGTGACTATACCAGTGGAGTTGTCCTTCCCAAGACTTCCTATGCTACATAACAGAATTTTCCACCAAAAAGAAAAGAGCAACATTCAGTTAATTATTGCATATGTTCTAGAAAAAAGTCGCAATAGAGCTTGTGGTGTTTTGAAAGGGACACGGGACAAATGAACTGCTGAAATAGTACATAACCGACCAGATGGTACCTGACTCCGTGTCCTGGACCACAGTAAATTCTCTTCATCTTGATATTAGTGCTAGCATTGACAATTGATATGCAATCATCACCTGAAGATCAAACAAAATCGCCATGACATAAGAGTGATCAATGTGCATTTTCTAAATGGTTTGTGCTGTGTGGAACTTTAAGTACATCCTCATATACCAAGAAAAAAATTGCTATCTTCACGATTTTAAGTTTCTTTCTTACTAAAATTGTTGAGACAGGGGAAAGTTTTGAAAACCTGTTCCTATTTTGCAGTCTTGAAGAACAACATTAGTCGATCCAGTGATATGAATTCCATCAGTGTTGGGACTATCTCCGGGAGATGAGACTTGCACTCCAGTTACGCGCACAGAATTGGACTTGGAAATGACGAAATTCATCTGCTGGCTGTTCTGGATGGTAATGCCTTTCACCCTTACCGCTGAACTTGATTCTATAGTCAACGCCTGCAACAAACTCTTAAATTAAACACGTGTTGATGTAAATTTACAGGTTCACGTCCAACCTAGTAGTGATGACATCTTTTCGGGAAGAATTGGCTACAAACAAGGGAAATAATCCTTACTGTTGGTGCTCCCCTGCAAGGCTGTGAAGAAGGAAAACAGAAAGTGTTCAATTCTATTTTTCTTAATTTCAGCTCAATGAACATAAATGAATATAGGTTGAGATTTGGAAGTACATTTGTTTTGTTCTTTTTGCAAGACGAAGCCCACCATTTACTGCCTGAGCCATCTATAACTCCATTCCCTTGGAAGACAACTCCATTCAACTTTGAAAAATCAAGCCAAAGACGTGGTAACTTTGGATCCCAGTTATTGGGATCATCTGGTGCCACAATTGTTCCATCAATCTGTTACAACGTAGATAAAGTATTTACTATTACCTAAAACTACAACCATGCTAACAAAACCACTTGTAGGGATCAGTGTAGTTGTTGCGGCTAGAGAACAAAATACAATATGTTCATCGGTCTTCATGTACATAATGAGGTTTAAGTTTCTAGATTACCTGTATGACTAACTTGTCTGCACAAGGGCCTTTAAATTTTGTTGCATTTACTAGATAATGATGTCCTTGGGGGACCAAGAGAACTGATTTTGTTGTGTTGCAAGCTGTTTCCCATGCACTTGCGAGCGCCTGAAAGTGATAACAGTTCACAAGACATTTGCAAATAGATCATAGTTACAGGTTTGCAGGTTAAATTATGATAAGAGAAATATTATGAGATGCAAATATACGTAATGTAATAGTCACCTTGGTATCATCTGTGACTCCATCTCCAGCAGCACCGAAGCTATCCACATTCACAAGAACCTTGCCACCATGTTCACTTGTCCAAAACGGATTGTTGAAAAGTTCCAATTCGTTTTCTTCTTCCATTTCCCAGTTCTCAAGCTCCTCAAGCATGCCAATCTCGTCATATCCCATGTTATCTGCAGCTGCAAGAGCCACCATCAGCAAACCAAAAAAGGAAACCAAGAAGAATTTATCCATGTTTTGTCTGCTCTATCTGTTTCTGGCAAGGTTGATTGTTTTTGTATAATCCAAAGACCACATTGAGTATTAATTTATATGTATAGTTTAAGTAATGAAAATGAAGGGTTTTAGTGGGGTGTATGGCTTGGCTTGTAAGTAGATGAAGGGGAAGGTGTTACATTATCTCCAAGCCTACACTTTAAGTACAAGGGATTTTATTTTGAGGGGGTATTCTTTGCTTTACTCCACAACCAGTGCACAAAAACTCAACAGCCTCTAAATTTGCAACTTGCAAGTGTTCATGGATACATACATATGTGTATACAAAAAGAAAAGAAAAAATGACCAAACATATTTACAAATACTAAACATTTGATGTATGATGTGAAATGAGGTATGAGAAAAGAAAGAGCAAAAAGGGGAAATATGTCAGTTCTTAAGTTTGACCCAACTGGGAAACACAAAGATCCTGTTGGATGATTATTACATGCAGCCCTAAGCTTTAAGCAACAGGAACCTTTCCGTGATGAATTTCTTTCGAAGACTTGGAGACATTGTTAACATTAAACAAGATATAATCGGACCTACAAGTATAAGAAGTAGATGCTAAGAGATAACTTTTACCTCAATTGAACTGCGACCAAGAACTTGCTGCTCTTTTTCATGAAGACTTTACACAACTTTACAGCATGAGCTCCATAGCTGAAGTAAATCTACAGCCTCATCCAGCAAACCTGAGGGGTTGTCTGATAAGTTAGCGGCTGACATGAAATTTTGGATCATAGCAGTCTCATCTATGCACTCTAATTCTGCAGCAGCTAGTTTTGTTTTGTTTTTCAGCTTCAAGCTGAGATTATCGAACAAATCTCCGTAACTTCTGAGCAACTTCAGTCAAACCTCACTTCTTCACTTACCAGACTTCCATGTCAGAAGAACTTCGATAAGCCAATCTTCATCACTGGTTCAAGAATTTGATCGTGGAAATTCTTCGAAGAAACTTAACATGAATGAAGACACCATCAAATCAACCATCTCAACCTCATCTTCATATCAATGACTCTGCAATGCGGCAAAGAATTCATCACTGCACTTCCTTTGAGTACCTGCCAAGGTAGATTCTATGTGGACAGTTCCATGAACAAACCCAATAATAGAAAACAACAGTGAAATGGACACAAAAGAATAAACCACTATGAACTTCCATGAACATCACATCCTCTTCTGCAACATCATATGATCTTGGCATATACCCAGAAGCAGAGTAAGAAACCAGTTGGATTCAAATCACTTAGTTCACAAAATCAACTCATTTCAGCTTCAGTGTTCCAAAACTTCAACTCATCAAACAACTTCAAAGCCACACATCACGAGGTCCCATATATATGCATATTAAAAAATGTAGGGAGCTGCAATATATCCAAACTGGATTCAAGCGAAAGCTACGGTAATGGGCTTTCTCTAATCCTTCTGGTAACCATTTGCTACAATGAAACTGAAACTAATAAAGAAACCATTTGCTACGATAAGTGTCCAGGTTTGATCAAATTATCTATTGTAATTTGTAAAGCTTGTTATGGTCTGAACAAGGGAAGATTTGTACTTCGCATTAATATCAGCATCGATCTTCTTTGATTATCAGTATATCACAAAACAGTTATCACAAAAACCTTGCTGATTGTGACAGAATTATACAAATCAAACACTTCAAAGAAACATAGGAAATAGGAAAGACAATTGTTTTTCTTTACAAATAAACAACAGGAGCAGTCTACAAGCTCATACGAATAATTACTTGCAAATAACATAAAAACGGTGGATTCAAGAGCCCAGCATTTGACAAGGAAAACAGGTCGATTCAAATTAATATTTTAATCATAATATCAACATGTAGATGCAACGGCCTCCAAAAGTGAGGCTACAAAATGCATCTGGGTTTCTTCATCAATTCTAGAAAATAGAGGAACATGGACAAAAAGGGATTTGTGGCCCTTCTGTTCTGCAAATCGGAGAGAATGGTAATAGACATAATTGCATACAAAACGACCCGCATCAACAGATATTGCAACATCGTAGCCTTTCTTCTTCTGGTATTTCAGGATTGCCTCAACAGAGCAAGAAGTCTACAACAACAAAAAGTGTCAATGAGTTACAAACTTACAATATATAGAATCTCAGAGAATGCACCAGCATGACAAATAAATATTTTGTTGGTTTTCAGAACCCAAAACTTGAATGTTCTGCAACTGGAAAACCAATAACATGGCTACTCAATTATTCAATTCTATAGTGAACTTACTACACAAATCTGCGAAAGAAAAAAAAAACAAAAGGTACTGAGAATCTACAGACAGATAAGAGGGCTACTAAACAGTGAACTCAATGATCGAAAGTAACGGACTACAATTTGACTAAAGCAACATATTTGGGTGAAACATGAAAGATCATTAATTCTGTCTGTTTTCACTTACTGTTGAGATTGGCAATCATTTCATCAGGCAAAAAACATTTGATTTCACGGTTGCAACATCATTATGTTTGAATGACAATCCCTCGTCTATCTCAACCTCTATTATTTTAGTTACATACAACTATACAAGGGCCCATGTTTAGCACACATGCAGATTTGAAACTTTAGGCATGAATCTATAACATTTTCAGATTAGAATCTAAGGACTGCTTTTCTATAGTTCTGCTAAACAAAATTTGTATGTTCTATCAAGTTGTGGTCATTGGTCAACATGTAACAAGTCAAGCTGGAGGCTAAGAACGTTTCATCCACAAATGCCAAAACAGAAATTGATACTACGGGAACATGAATTACCTCTCTAGCTCTGGAAATTCCTCCATCCTCTTGGACAATTTGGCATTGCTGGAAAAAGCAAGAGGACATTCAGAAAGAAAATCTCAAAAAGATAAATCATGCAGAGCCATGGAGTATATTCACCTGAGGTTGCCACCCTAGCTCATCTGGACAGCGGAAAGTAGCTTCATTTACTGCCCGCCTCTCTATGGCAAATTTTTGTGCCCCGCTATTCACTCCGAAATGAAGCTGAAAAGACAACAATGGATATATCACTTAACACTACATCGCCATGATTAAGAAAAACTAATGCCCCATGTATGATAAATAAAGTGTTTTAAGTGGATCTTTAAATGGTACTATGAACCAAGGCAAAAAATAAATGCATGTAATAGCAAGTGAAATACAATGTTTGGAAACCGTATGTGAAACTGACCCATAAAACTTGTGCATTGCTAGCAGTATCATTTCCGGGTATAGCAGACTCCAAGACCTTATAAAGCATAGGACGCGCACCATCTCCTGCAGTCTCGAGAATAGTACAACTCCCGAGAGTAACACCAGGAGGTAAACCTCTCTTTTCAACAAAACTCTTCAGATTTTTAACAATAATCTCAGTAGGATTCTCAGGAACCCCTTGAAACTTCTTAAACCCAGTTATATGAACAGTAACAGCCTTTGGTCCTTCAGAACCCATCTCCTCGTTTCGGACAGCAACGCAGTTACCTATTCTTGTTTCCTTTAAAATTCAAATTCAGACCGATCACCCAGAACACCTAAAAAGACAAGACCACCACTTCTCAACAACAAAAATATGCAAAATAGATAGGAAAAAAAAAACAGAAGCCACCAGGAACAGATTGTCCATAATGCAATCAAACAAACAATTGTACATGTGCACATGTGAAAGCATGAAGCTACCTTTTAACTATGATCTATTGATATCTCACATTTGATTTGCAATAAAACAACGCGGATAAGGCTCTAATAATCAAGTCCGAGAAATTTCCACCAAATAAGCAACAGCTACATTTTCCCCGCAGTTAACTAAACTACAACATGATAAAATAGTAATCACTAATTGCCACAAATGTAGAGAAATGAAATTGGACATTTCACGTGGATGCACTCTCCTTATTTTCTATACTTCCTAAAACCAAAGTTCTCAAAACTGTTCCCAATTCCAAGAAAACGTGTTTCCAATAATAAATAAAAAAATGCACTTGGTTTGACAATCTGAAGTTCTGAACAGTTCATAGCTGTTATCTACTCTGAAATCAAATAACATTACCTAGTTTTGAAGAAACCAAATTTCACTCCTCAAAACCAAACATGTTTTCCACTTGTTTTCTGTTTCATATTAAAAAAAGGAAAATATTCTCCCCAAAGCAAAACCCTTTTGAAGCAACAAGAACCAACCACTTTACTTCAAAGGAAACACCAATTAACATTAAAAAAAACATAATTATCCACAAATTCAGCATGAATTTGAGACGATAAACCCAAATAACTAACAGACGAAACAAAAATTACACAAATAAAAGCATCACAAGAACCAGAAAAGCATCATCATCAGCACCACCTAACCACAGTTGACTTCACAAAACACATGTACCCACACAGAGAAACATATGATTCGTGTAAATTAAGAAGAAGAAACACACGAAAGGTACGCGGAGGATAGAGATTGTTACCTAGGAATCGTCGCCGCTTGGTCGGAGATTCTCTCTCCTTGCTCTGCTCGTGATTGCTGTGTGTGATGGGACACAGAAGAACAAACTGCACAAGTATCTATCTAGTGGCATATTTGTTTGGCTGCTCGGAGGGATGGCGTGAAATGACCCCTGGTTATTACTCTTATTACCAAAGTGCCACTCGTTGATCGGGATAAAATAACCTGCTGACTGTGAAAGTGGTCAAAGTTCGCATCCGGGCTGGCAAAATTAAAAAAAAATTAATTAATTAATTAAGAAAAAAGTCTCAATTTAATCCCGAACTTTGATGTTTTGTCCCAATTTGGTTCATGAACTTTTTTTAACCAAAAATAGTCTCTGAACTTTCATGTTTGGCCCCAATTTGATCCCTGAACTTTGTTTTGACCCGAAATGGTCCATGAACTATCACATAAGGACCCAATTTTTTAATATAAACTCTAATGGTAAAAACCACTTTGGGTCAATTTGTAAAAGTTTAGGAATCAAATTGGGTCATTATGTGAAAGTTTAGGGACCATTTCGGGTCAAAACAAAGTTCAGAGACCAGATTGGGGCGAAACATGAAAGTTCATGGACTATTTTTAGTTAAAAAAAGTTTAGGATCAAATTGAGACAAAATATTAAAGGTGAGGGACCAAATTGAGACTTTTTCCATTAATTAATTAATTACAACTTCATAATTTTGTACTTTTGTTGGTAATAATTAATTTGTAATAATTAATTAAGTGATTCGTCCAAAAACGAGTTAAATGTTTCGTTATACGGTGGGCAATATTAAAAATAAAATTTTGTCAACTTTTGGTTTGTTAAATGGTTGATTTAATACTGATTGTATATAAATACATATACACACACATAGAATTTGACAATTTGTTTATAATATACAATATTACTATTATAATTTTGTTGAGATGAATCTAATATTATGATATTACATAAATATAAGATATTTATTTATTTATATAGGTAGGTGTTGGTTGGTTAATTGATAAATAAATGTTGAAAGTTCGAATTTCTAATAACGTATACTATGTAGTCTTGACTTCTTAACACTCGTGAGGCATAAACAAAAGTGGGTCTTCATGAACATATTGCGCCACCATGAACAGATCAGCGTTCTCGAGCCCAAAAAGATGTAATCTTCCCGAGAACGAAGACTTACACCTGTAAGCATTCAAGGTGTTGGCTTCTTTAATTAAAGTAAGAGTATGACTAATTGGCTTAGACGAAGGCATTTGACCTTGTTTGTTCTTTGGCCTAAGGTCTTCAAATCTAGACGAGCTATCGGAAAGCCTCATGTTCACAAATCAGAAAGCCTAGAAGTTGGAGAGACAACTCTTGAAGTTCTCTTGGATGGAGTCTTGGAGTAACAACTACTGCAGTCAAAATTTGAAATAAAACATGATAACAAACATTTTTCTTTAGAACATTTGAGATATGCAAATTAATATACTCTCTTTTTAACATATATAGTTCCTTTTGGTGATGCAAATTTGATCTTCTTGTTAACAAAATAAAAGAGAGAAAATGGTGTATGGGCTTGAGTAAAATTGGGCCGACATTTAAGCCCAATTTAAACAACCCCTCTTCTCATTGTTCAGTTTCAGCTCAGAAAAGCATGAGAAAAGGAGCAGAAGAAAATGCCTCGCTACAGAGACGAAGCTCCGGCGGTTCGCGTCTACACTGTCTGCGACGAATCCAAGTAAGCGTCCCTAAATATTTCAGTCAATTTTATTTTGCTTCGTTTCAATACCTGAAACCCTAATTCTTGATTGTGCCCTTTTCCTCGTGATTTTAATTTTGGGTAATATCAATCTGGCCAGGTACTTGATTGTGAGGAATGTCCCAGCTTTAGGATGTGGAGATGAGTTGTTGAAACTGTTTGCCACCTATGGCGACATTGAAGAGTAAGTGAGCTATCTCAAATTTTGAATCTTTTCAGAACCTCGTTTAATTTATCACTTAGTTTTTGTTCTTTTGAAAATTTTGTTTTTGGGGATTTGGTACTGATTCATGTAGACTGTTGCAATTGTTTTTATATATTTTGTTAGAACATCTTTTAATTTTTCAATCTTTTTTTTTAATGTATATTTTAATGGGAATTTGTACTGATCCATGTAGCATCTGTATCAATGTTGTAATTATTTGGAAAATTGCTCTCTTTTTTCATAAATAAATGAATTGGTGGTGTTTTATGTTTTTATTTTTTATTTCTTATCTTTCTTCAGGTGCAAGCCTATGGATGAAGAAGATTGTGAGCCCTTTACTGATGTTTACTGGATCAAGTTTCGCCTGTTCAGCAATGCCAGGTGATTGAATAATTTCAATTTCAGTGCCTCTGATGTGTTTAGTCCCGTGTTTGAGTTGTTTGATTGATTCCATTTGATACATGTCTGCATATGTCTTTTATTCTTCTTGCCACAATGATCAAGCTAGTGGAATCTGTGATTTTGATGTTTTTGGACCATTTCGCTTCGTAGGTTTGCGAAAAGAAAACTGGATGAGTTCGCTTTCCTCGGGAATAGGCTGCAGGTTTCATATGCTCCTCAGTTCGAAAGTGTCTCTGACACAAAGGAGAAGTTGGAGGGCAGGAGGAAGGAAGTTTTGGCACGCTTGAACTGTAAGTTTCTAAATGTGATGAGTAGCTTGACAAATGAATATGATTGGGAAATTCTCCTGTGAATGCCTTTTTTTTTATTTTTCTGATTGGAACCTGTGACTGCCTTTGTACTGAATTTATCATGGTAATTATGTGACACATTTTGTCCTTTACGTATCAGCTAGGAGAAGCAAAGGGTCTACCGTTCATAATCCCAATGCTTTTAGCGAGGCTTCAGTGGTTGCTTCTCCATCACACACCAACTTCCTTCCCCAACAGAGAAACTCTGACCAAAGGTTGGATGCCATCCGAGTTTATACTCACACTGCCCTTAAAAAGTTTTTTTTAATGCTTTTTTGCCTGTTATAGAAATGATGGACTATCTTTTATTTTATCAGGGAGTATATTAACTCAGAACAAAAAACCCACATTAGTGGCCCTCCAGTCACAAGGGTTTCTTCTGATCAGGTTTGTCATTATTCTTGTACTTATTTGCCAAATCAAATCTCTTACCTTCTGCTAGTTTTAACTTTTAATCCTTTAGAATTACATTGCAAGAGCCAAGAAATGATTAAGTATTGAATTATTGATGAGATTGTAAAGCAAGCAAGAGGTTGCCATCTATTTAACTAAAATTGACAAAATGCAAGTGCGAATCAGATTTTGACTTGTCCCTTGCTTGTGCCCGCCCCTCAATCGATTCTTAAGCCATCCTGACATCTTGTATAAATCCAGCTTATCCTTATCCATTTGGAGTTGGGTCGGGTTCAATCACATTTCCTCGCATCCCACTCATCATATCACTAGGGGCCTTATCTTGCCTCTTTGGTGGGTGCATTCGCAATTCAAGTTTTAAAATGACCAATATCATCATTTTCCTCTTATTGTGAGGGTTGTCATATTCAATACAATATATCTTAAATTATTTGGCATGTATGATACAGCACATAGTTTCTGTATTACTCAACTTTTTCTCAACATTTTGTTTCTGGAAAACATTGTTCGGAATTTCAAGCTAACCCATTTCATTTGAACTTGATTTATCTCAGGATTATTTTCCTTCACAATCCATGAACCATACTGTTCATTTGGTCAGGGATAAGCTAAATAAGGTTATAAAAGCTCAACTGTATGATTTTGTTTTTCTATAGCATCCCAAAAATATCATTTTTATAACTTCCTTTTTGATGCCTCAATACTTTCAGATTCAATCAAGTACTGAACACCTACAAGCTGGGTCTGCATCCAAGAAACCACGCGTAGACAATAGACGGAGAATCTGATTACAGACGGAGAACAAAGAGTATCCAAATTTTTGTGTGTTTCATTTACCCAACCTTCTCATCTTGTAGCTGGAAATTATTGTAAAGAGATTGTTATTGGGTTATCCACCATTTATTTCAATGTAAAATATAATAAATTACCCAATTTTCAGTTGGTTTCTTGTGTCCCAAGTTATTATTTTTGAAGTGTTTGAAATAGATTCCAGCCAGATTTGAACATATTCAGATTTATTTGGATAAGAATTTGATTATAATCAAACTATTTTTTTTTTCTTCAGATTATAGTTATCAAAATGAGAATTCAACTTTATTCTGTTAGCTTGTAATCAAATTTTGAGTCAGCAAATATAATCTGATCTGATCAAATAATCCAGAAACCATCCAATGAATAGTACAAAATCACAATTTAAATAAAAACATTGTATGCACAGGAGGTTCAGTGAAAAGGAAGATGATCAAAGTCACACAAAAAAGATACTGGTAAGAGGAAAACAAAGTATACAAACAAATTCTTTCATATTGATATTTCACTTGATCCATATAATGAAAAGGGACAAGTATAATAATTTTTCATTGATGTAATAATTTACTTGATAATTTAGGACAAGAACACCTGGTAACTAGCTGTTTTCATCAACTGGCAAACAGGACAAACATTGATATAAACATCACAATCCTTGCATAAACACAAGTGCCTACAAGGTGTCAACAGAACAGAAACCTCCTTCACCTTGCATGCTCTGCATGACATATACTCGTTCGAGCTTTGGACGTTCCTTGATGTGGATTTTGCCAACCCACCCGGTATGTTCAGATAATTGTTAGGGTTAACATATGACGCAGTATCATCAACTTCACTATCTCCAAATCCTTCCTTAGGTTGATCGGCACCCTGTGAAATTATTGCCTGCTGGAGGTTGCTCTTTAGGAGATTAACAATCGACTCATTGTACTTTGCTCTATAGTGCCAATTCTGGGCTTCCACGGCCACTTGCTTTATTCTATCAACAAGTTCTTTATTCTTGCGGTTGATGTTCTCTATCTCTATATCTTTCTCACGTAACTTCTTGGTGACCCCCTTCTCTATAGAAGTCAGGAAAGAAGCCATGTGCCTCTGCTTCAGGTCCCTCACTCCCTTCGCTAGATTTTCTTCCTGTAAAAGCCATTGCCAGAAGAAAATTATCACACAAAACCAACCTAATTACACAGCTGCAGTTCCATTTCAAGGCAAGTACAGTTTAGTCACCCAGCAAAAAATATATAAAATACAATGCATAAAAGAGAGCATGCCCTTGAAATTCCCATATATCGTTGTTCAAGGTTCCACAATGTCCAACATTGACAAAAATGCCAGACAAAAAAGACCACATTGTTCAACAAGGAAAAGGGGTTTTTAATCAGACATTAATTTCTAATATATTAAACTGGGTCATAGTAATAGTGGCATTAGGAAATTCGCTGTTGGACTAACTCAGTTTAGCATGTTTGATTCAGTACCTATAAAATGATAAAAATTTAAGGCTGTATACATTTGGATCTACTCAGAGAGGCATTACCTGAATTTTAATATACTGATCAAACTCTTCTTTCTGTCGATCAAGCTCAGTCCTAATGTTGTCACCAAGGGACAAGATGATTGGCGGTGCAGGTGTCATACTTCCACTAGCAGATGTAACAGTCGAGTTACGTTCATCATCATCATATGATAACCTTAACCCAGTTGATACAGGGTTTGGGTTTGGAATGCTTGCTGACCGGTCAGCTTCTTCTTTACATATGTTATAATTCAAGGATATCTGAAGCTTTTGCTGCCTCGAAATGTCTTCCATTTCCCTGCCTCGTTTACTGGGGCGGCGCATAGGAGTTGTATGCTCGTTTCCCAAGTAATTTACAGGATCAACATTACATCCAGATGGTACTGACATAAAGAATGAAAATCATTAGTCAACCTACACAAAATTAAACAAATGGAAGAAACAAAAGTGCAAATCTGAGTTGTCACATTAAGAGGGAGAAGTTCTTGCAGTTATACAATGTAAGATGATATTCTCAAATGTGAAAGCAAAAGAAAGATCAATAACCATGATATTGATCAGCAGAATTAGGTCTAAAAAAAAACTAAAGGAAAGTCTTATAAATTATCATCTAATACGACATCATAGTCATAATTTTTTTGGACGTACAAGAACACAATGCTAATCCTGCACTTCCGGCTTTCTTTTGGACATACAAGAGCACATAAATTTTTGCAGATGAAAATATATTGTACTAGATACACCATGGCAAGATAAAACGTCTATGAACAAAGCATAGGTGTACAAGGGCTGACCAAAACAATACGAGTATACGACATGCAATTCAAAACACAGCTTAAGCATTGAGTAGACTTGAGATGTTAAAAATGATTTAAAATTTGTAAGAAAAATAGATGGAATTTGGAAACTCACAATTTCCAAGTAACTGGAGCTGATTTGATGCATTGGTCTGATATGGGAAATGACGCTCATCGATGAAAACAGGAAGCGCAGGATTAGCATTGTTGCCTCCCAACATTTCCTAGAGTTGCTTCAAGTTATGATGCTTTGAGGAATCCCGGCAAATCAAAAAACAAAAATAACCTGCAAACGAGTAGCAGAAGCCAGTTCAGGAAGAGATGGTAAGGAAACAAGATCATCCTCTCCTATGATTAATAATGTATCATCTTTTACACTGTAGGATTGATAGACATTGCACATGCACAGTTTATGCATTTTAGAATTAATATTCAATCTACCATAACCATATTCTGTTCCGAAGTTCAGCAAGACTTGAATACTACAAGTACAGTAAATTGGTGTCGATGAGCCACCGTGATGAACCAAGTTCCAATGCTAACGAATCCCGTGTAGAAAAATATGATGTGTTCTTAATAAAGCAACCAAAATCAATTAACTCCAACTCTTAGGATAAAGAAGAATCTATAATGCCATTGGTAAATAGCAGATCACCTCAGACTCAAAAGTTAAATCCATTGACTTTGATATGGAAAGAAGTTTCAAAGATCAAAGCTAGAACACTTTTAGCCCAAAACGACAAAAGATCAAAGTTTATCCGAAGTCATCCCCCGGTGACTTCGTCATATCGATTGAAGGAAACAACAAAACTGAAAACACTGATGAGCTAACAAATCAAAAGGATCACAAGGAATTATTCGCATACCACACTAGTGAGTGATTTGAGTTTGACTTAAAACAAAGGGCTAGATTTTCAATCATCCACATCTCTAACCAGGTTGACCATGGATCATCACTGAGAAAACACTAGAAACCCAAGAAAACACTAGAAACCCAACAAAATCAGACATTTATCTAAACACCCATTAACAATCTCAAGTCTCAACCTTGTTATACAAAAAAATGAAACAGAACTAACAGATCCTTCATGATTCATAGAAATCGCCAAAAACAAAATCGATTACCTGCCCCTTGGAAAAGAGACCCAAAAAGCCAGAAACCAATCCTGCAATCCCACGCCAACTCTAAGAAACCACAAGCAAAACAGAATATAAGCAACAGCTCATATACCAAAAATTGGAAACAAAAAATAGAGAAGAAGAAAAGGGAAAGGTAAGTGTGTAGATTGAGAGACGGATACGAAATAGAGAAACCAAACAAAGAAGCAATCCCAGAAAAGGACGCAAAATCACCCACCAAACCATCCCACCTCCTCTAAAATGCAGTGAAAGCGATCATTTAGGATCTTCCACCAAATTGAAACACACACAAGGAAACAAATTGGAGAGAAATAAACTTGTGGGTATTGTTGTATAGAAGTTGCAGAAAATTGGGTAACCGAAGAAGAAGGAAAAGGAAGATGAATCAATAAATAAATAAATAAATAAAATTGAATGAGAAAAAAGGGAAGTGGAAAACGAATTCAAGTCTATGCAGAGAAGGTGAAGAAGGAGTGTTTATGGAAACGGATTTCCGTTCAAATGTATGGTTTTGAGAGGAATTGGAATTGAATTGAACGGATTTGAAGATTTTGATGGGAATTTTAAAAATAAAAATTGAAAAAATAAAAAACGTCCGAATTCATAGCGGACCCCACAAAGCAGTGGGGCCGATTGGGTCAGATCGGGAGCAGTTTTCTGGAATCCCGCACCGCATCAGTTTTTTCTTTTGTTTGGTTTATTGTTTTGATTTTTTAAATTAATGCATCAAATTATATATAGTCTTTTTATAGCTGGTTTTGTACTAAAATATTGCTAAACGCAACATTATTTTGTGTTTGTTGCCACTCTCTCTCTCACCTCATTTCCCACTTACTAATCACACTCAAAATTGTTTTTTTTTTTTTTTTATAAAATAGAAAAAATGATTTTGTTTTTTTAATAATTGGCATTCTTTGTTTGTAAATTGTGGACTTGAATGCTTTATTTTTTCTTATTAATGAGTCTAGACCATTTGTATTTTGATGGTTTCATAATATAGATTGGTTGTCGTGCAAAATTGGAGATTTTTTTTTTGACAAAGAAATGTATTCATTCGCATATCAAGAATCAATAAATCATGAATACAAATCAGACCTGAATGCCTTAACCAAAAAACTAACTCAGAAAATAGCTCCGATGACCTTGCCAATGCATGGGCCATACTATTTAGCTTTAAAATATGAGTGTACGGAGATTAGGTCCAAAGTTATCTGTTTAAGTTAAATTATTTGTGAGTTTCGTGACATATCACCAAAATTATAGATCTAATTGGTCTTAGTGCTTCAAAAAAATTATTGAAGTGTATATGCGTAAAAATTTAATGTCATGGTTTTACTAGTTTGTGTTAGCTTCAACCGATAAAATAAAACAACTTGTATTCTTTTCTCTTTAAATATTTACACATATGAAATTGAGTTTGATATATTTGATTGAAAGTTAGTCGTTTGATTGAAATATATACATTATTAATATATTTAAGGGAGGAAGAGTCTACGATATTTAGGCTGAGCTGCTAATGAGGTCTGCTCTCACAAGTTTATTGAGAGTGTGTGAAGAAATTCAATATCATGTCATCTCCTTATTAACTTGATTTAATCTAAACTAAAAGAATAAAATTGATTCGTATTATTTGACATACATTTAAAAGAGTAAAATGTATATCAGTTGACTGATATAAAGTTACATCAGTCACAACTTAAGAAAGCCAATGAGGTGATGACACCTTATTTAAAATCATTTATACCCACTCAAGTGAATTGGTGGGAGCAGAGCGACCCATCCGGATCCATAATTTTAAATGAGGTGTCATCATCTCATTAGTTTGACTGATATAAGGTTATATCAGTCAACTGATATCCATATTACTCTATTTAAAATTCATGATGATTGATAATTTATAGATGACTACGTAAATATCAATATAACTCTTTAAATGAAGTTTTTTTTCACTCAATTACATAGAGATCTATATTTTCAAAATTTGTTAGGAAAATATGTATGGGTAGTTCAATTACTTTAAAATCTAAAACAATTATTTCTAGATTCATAATGTATATATGGTTAGATTGGGGATGGTCAAATGGTAGTGGCGCATGTGGAAATCACACAGGCTGCGTGAGTGGAAAAAGCGTTTGCATTCGATCTCTATTCAACACATCTCTAAGGAGAATCTTAATCCTTAACATGTGCCCTCGCCTCGAATGTGATTAGTCCGAATGTAGTAAAACAGACGAAGGTGCCAACCGTCAATAGTGCGGAACAAAAAAAAAATTGAAATTCAATAAGTTTCCAATTAAAAACAACAAGAAGAGGTAAGGATGAGATCTACACAAGACTCCAAGTCCTAGTTCCAATGAGAATGGATCTTGTGCATTACAACATGGGTGTTGCCACATGCAAGTCACGTGATATCATGTGAGCTGAGAAGGGCATTTTCGTAAAATCAACGATGAAGGAAGGAAGGAAGGAGTATTGTGGGTGATGATGATGGTCGGTAGGAGAGCCATCAAGAAGCATTAAATTGGGAGGGAAAGTTATGGACTGCACTGATGCCGGTAGTGTGGGCCCACTTGTGGGCCCATTCTTCGTAGTTGGCGGGTAATTTTGGCGGGTGAGCAAACGACCAATCTCTTCCCTTCTTGCTTTGCTTTTGAACAAGTCCACACTTCACCATATACAATACGTGAACTAATTAATATATTATAAATGCTCTTTGTGTTACTTCCAAATTTCTCTTCTACTTCTAGATACTCTTTATCTATTAAGATTTAGATTTAGAATTAGATGTATACTATTCAATTCAATCATCAACAACAAGGAAAAAGTAACTATTTATCATGTATTTTTTTTATAAGCGACGGAACGGCAGGCATGCTTCGCAGTAAGGAGGCTCGAACTTGAGACCTAAAAAAAAATCCAAAGCGCATCAACTGTTTGGCCCAACATGCCTTGATTATGATAATGTATTCTAACAATATTAGGTTTTTTATTAACTACTCCCTCCGTTTCAAAATGAGTGTCTTGTTTCTTTTTCTAGTAAGTTAGCTATGCATGAATTGTCAATAATACTTTTATAAAAAGTTAGTTAGGATCTCTCAACACATGCTCACGAGAATACAATAGTAAACATACCACATTAACTAACTTCTCTTTAATTATTCTTAAAATAGAAAAAATGACACTCATTTTGAGACGGAGGGAGTATTTTATAGTGTGTATGTATAATCACACATGCGATTACAGTAGTATGAGTTACAAGTGTTTACTCTTATTATTATGTTACATAGATTAGTCTCGTACTTACTTTGTTTGGGTGTATGATAGTGAGTCTCTTAATATAACCATTTCAAATTCTGTAAGAATGGACAATTTGAAGAAGACGTACAGTTTGCTATGGTAGGGATATTGATAACCATGAATCTGTACATTCAAATTTTATCTTTGGGCACCTTGCCCAATATCACATGGAAGGAGATGAACGCATTTAACGGCGGTGACCGCGTCACTAAACCCCATTGGGGCTATCCTAAACCATCCTTACCTTCTTCTTTTTTTTTTTTTTCACTTTTCTCTAAGAGTTGTTAGAAGCTATCCTGCAATATCATCGTGTGAATTTTCTTTATTGTCGATGCAAAGAAGAACTTTCTCTCCTAGTGGTCTTAAGCGAAGGTAATGCAAATATTATATTGATTCTTACTAATAAAACCAATTGATGCACTTATTTGACATATGTCAAATAAACAAGCTAGATATTTGTCTTTATGCATGTCCATGTGTAAAGTATATTATCTTAACTTGGTTTAAGAATTTGTTTGGTAACACTACTCATAAACTAAAAGTTGCTTCTAAGTACCTTCTAAAAATTATGGATCTCTGGTAAAAAAATAAAAAAAAGTGCTTTTTCACTAAATATATAAATTTATTTTACAAAACCATATTTCTGAAATGCTAAAAAGTGCATAGACATAAATAAAGCACACATTTCATCTACAAAAAATTAAGGTTATATTTGGAATTTTATTTTTTCTCTTTCTACTTCTTGTTCCATGGTCCGACAGAAGTAAAAAAAATTTGCTTCTCAAACCTTTTCCATCATTACAAAAGACAAAAAAAATTGAACACTTGCTGAAATGGTATAACATGTATGGATGTGTCAGTGCTTCTGCAGATCCAGTGGTGTTACCAAACAAGCCCTAAATCCAATTTCAGATTAAGGTCATCGGGTCTTACATATGACTCCTAATTATTTTGCAATAAAAAAATAACACACCTTTAAGTATAAACGCGGGTGTGAATCTAAAATATCGCATCAAATGTGAGAATAGGAATCTCACCATAAAAATTGAAAAACACAAAATTAAAAACAGTTTCTATATATAAAAAAAAAAGAATAATTACTTTAGAGGTACCTGTACTATCATTAATGGACCGAATTAGTATCTCTACTTTTAAATGGACCGAATTAGTCCCTCTACTATCAAAAAGTGAACTTCGTTAGTCTCTGCCGTTAGGTTCCGTTCAAATCACCGTTAAAATTGCTGACGTGTAATTTTATAAAAATAATTCAAAAATATAATTATTTGCCATGTGTCATACACTACAAGAAAACTGACTATTAGCGAAGGAATTTTTCGTCGCTAATATCAGAAAATTCGTCGCTAATAACCATCAGCGACGGACACGCGACGGAATGAAATCTGTCGCTATAGAACTCGTTGCAGATGGTTAGCGACAGGGTTCCGTCGCTGATGACCGTCGCGACGGATTTTTCGTAGCTAATTCCGTCGCTGATCAACGAAGGTCAACAGAGACGGATGTTCCGTCGCTGATCAACAACAGAATTAGCTACGGATTTTTCATCTCTAATTCCTAAAATTAAATTAAAAATTAAATTT
>JAYMTA010000736.1:0-24798 GCA_036897625.1 Pelargonium cotyledonis
AAATTGTAATTCTACATATTAAAAAATATTTTATTATTTATTTTGAACGGTGACTGTTAGTTTTGACGGATTCCGTTAGTGATTTAACGGAATGGACCTCGCGGAAACGAGAAATGCGATACTATGACCTCACAAGAACAAATTAAAGTACAAAGACCCCGATGGAATAAATGAGATAGTACAGGAACCTCTGGGGTCATTTTTCCTACTATAAAATATGAACATAATATCTTAAACATTGAATAACAGAAACATAAACTAAAGATGAATAGGTCAAATACGAACTTGTATTACTTGTAAAAAATTTGCAAGAGTCGAAAAACAAAGAACTGGCCAATAATCATTAGCCAAGTCACAGAAGTTCAATTACAAGGGGATAGGAAGAAAGATGTCACGATCTTTATGACAATTACATGCTCAGAGAAAAGAAATTGTTAAGAGATTCAGGGATGTACAGATACTGACTAAATCATCTGGTGAAGATTATTAAGCTCCTCAGTGGTAGACTTGCTTTTGTTCATCTACAATAACGGTCACAAGCCATAAGCCACAACCCAGCAATTCCTATGAGTATGTTTAACTACTAGGAATATGTACAACTTTATAGTTTGAGTAGATGAAAGACATGGCCCTGCTGGGCAGTTAATCAGGGAGTGAACCATTCTTTTCCAACTCTGAAAATGGTAAACTTGAAATGCACATACAGCTAAGTAGTAAGTTCTGCGAGAAATTACCATGGTGAGCCACAGACAGCTAGATGAGCTTCACATTACACGGTCAGTTGTTCAAACTGATTTTGTACCTGTAAAATATATTAAATTTTAGAAATCCATTTGTCTTATGAAATGGTTAGTAGTACCAGAAAAACAATGGTGACAAGAATGCTAAATGCGGTAATTGACTGTTAGAGAAGTACATATATGTACCATCAATTCAACCAAACAAAACTCAATTGTCACATTGTGACATATATGCATTTGACCATTAGAGGTTGCCCCGCTATACCGACAGCCCCAGAGGTTTCAAGTGACAGATGCAACCCTACCTATAATGTAGAAATTGCTCGCACAAACAACCTCAAGTCCCCTAGTGTGTAAGGGCTTTTGCTGACTCTGAGGACATTTATGATTTAATTAAGGCACAAATACACTCTTAGGGCTTGCTAACCTGCTCATGAATAACCAACGGTTCCATGCAAAAACTAATGAAATTTTTATCATATGGAATCAATGGATGAACCTTACTAGGTCAGCAATCCTTAGGAACATTCAAATCTAGGAAGAGCTCAAGCAGAAAAGCCTAAGTGCATATTAGACCTTGAAAATTGGACTATAATAGTCAAAACAATTCATATGGCGGTGTTACTCAAGGTCCTCTCAGTATCCTCTACTTTAGCACGCAGCTCTCGTCTACTAAGAATCCTATAATCCACAAATTATTTTTTTTCTTCTAATAGATGTCGTCCAACCATGAATCTCATCTAAAAATCATTCCATATTACACATTATAATTAAGCGCACAAGAAGATGAACTGCTGAAAGAAGAGCAAGTTTAAAACTATGGCTTATTTTTGTAGTGTTCATGCCTAGTCCAGAAAAATAAGTTCCAATCGATTGAACAGAGCAAAGCAGAAAAGAAACTAAATGAAAAGGAACATAATGAATGTAACTTGAAGGAAAAATTGTAAATGAATTATGTGGTGGCTTACTTCTGTTCTTGTTGAAGTAACCCAATCAGGAGGTGGCCAAAACAGCTTAGAATATGCAGGGAAATTTTTTAAGGGTGCAATACTACCATTCTCTAAATCAAATACACCTATATTACTACTCTTCACCACATCATCTTCGTCCCCATTTGTACCAAAGAAACTATCTGCAAAAAGTATGCAGTTCCCTTTGCAGACAGAAAGATCATCCACCCTTGCAGAAAATGTGCAATCATCACTCAAGAACAATATTCGATCCCCCAAGTTTTTGACCTCGACCCACTTCTGCATTTGAGCAGACAACTTGAAAACCTTAAACCGCACCGTCCTCTCAGATACACAATCAAACTGCTCGGGCAATTCATCACTTATACCAAGATCTGGCTCCAGTTCAATGCTCAAATACATATCAACCAACAACAACTCACCCCCTGATTCAACCAAAATCTTCTTGTCACCTCCGAACACAGGATTGGCCACCAAACTCACATTCGAAGACAATCCAACAATCACAGTCCTCCCCGTACTATCAACGGCATAAAATTTCCCTTTAAACAATATCACATCATCATAGGGGGAAGGCATGTCTTGAATAACAGTCCACTGTTTATCTCCATGCTTGAACATAGCTAATTTCCCAGAAACATGGATTGTAAGCAACACAAAATCATCACCACCACAATCTGAGTGCATACAAACAACCTTTTCCATATATAAATTAGCTCCATCACTCAATATGTTATGCATGGGCCTATAATTAATGTACTGTAGAACAAATTCCTGACCCAATTCCAAAACCCGAATGTTCCATAAATCCATTACCTGCGGGAGATTCTTGGGTGGCCTAATGGCTCGAGATCTCGAGAGTGGGTGCACCAGGTTCGTTTTCTCGGGGAAACCGTCGATTTTGACCAACCAGGAACCTCCGGTTTCGTGATCGCGAGCTTGGGGCAGACCCAGAAGGAAAATGGTGCGTCTTGAGAGGTAGAAACCCCAGGCGGAGGATGAGAGACCGTCGTTGGGGAGGGCCAAGAATCGAGTCGGGAAGATGCTGGACTTGGGAGCCACAGAGGACCGCCACGTAGGACAGACCGATCGGAACCGGAGAACGTCGAATTGGGTCCCGAGGCGTTTCACGATCTCGCCCAGGAGTTCTCTGGGGAGTTGAGACCATTCCACCATGGATGGATTTTAAAGGAAAGATGGAGAAATTGGCCGAGAAAATAAGAGAAAATTTATGGAGTTGGTGAAGATGAAGAAGAAATTTGCAATGACAAAGACAATAACAATTAGCAATTGACAATCAAATCTAAAATCCCCAATGGAGCTTGTGGCAATTGGGATTTGGGGCTGTTTGGTTGCCGAGAAACTCGAGCGCGGCAAGGAAGGTAGTTGCCAAGTATGGCACGTGACCCACGTGAAAACCGACCCGACCCGGCATGGTCAAGGAAATGATTCGTTTGAATCGTTTCTGTTTTAATTTCAAGCTTAAAATCTAAAGTCTCGCGACTTACTGAGTGAGGAAGACGACAACGATGACGACAGTGCTCAATAAACGACACCGTTTCACCTGAAAAATGCGGCCGCGACGTTGTGCGGCGGTGGGACACGATTCCGACACGACCGATTCCGAATCGGATACGATGAAGTGCCTGTCTTGCAGGGAAGAGTACGAATCGTGCGACGCAGGTACCTGCAAGGAGTGCTACGAGGAGGCTAGCGAGACCGAAGAAGAGCTCAAGCGAGAGATCGAGGAGTTGAAGGCCAAAGTCGCTTTTCTCAGGTTCTGGTCGCCGTTCGATCAGCACCACAGTCGCACCTCCGGTCCCTCTGGCTTCACCGATGTCGTTCTGATCGCCTCCGGCGACGGCGCTGGAAATGGGCCCTCCGTTCCGGTACCGGCCCATAAAGCGGTTTTGGTGAGTACCCATTTCACTCAATTTCCTATTCAAGCTTTAGTTTGATTTTGATACACGCAATGAAAATTTATCAAATTTATATTCTTGGGTCATTAAGAAAAAAAAAATGGTCATCAATTTCGTGTCTCCGCACTCACAAATAGCAAATAATTTAAAATCATGTGTAAAGAATTTGGAAAAACCAAGAAATTACTTTGAAGGTTGAGCACTTCCATTGCATTGTAGTGTTAAATATTTCATGTACATTGTATTCATATGAAAGGGTGAATATAGTAATATACTTATGCATATTTAGAGAATTTAGAGCTTTGTGTTACATAGGGCTCATGTGAAGTTTTTCAAATTTAGGTACCGTTTCTTCATCTAGTTTTGATAATTTACATTGATCCTTCTACAATACTACAACTATAGCCGAACATATGATATTAAACAATGGTTAACTTGACTTGTTGTTAAATGATGATGATTTCTTAAGGATGCATATATCTTTTAAGATTGCTGATTTGCCGATCTGGTACATAAACACATATGAGAATGATAATACGAGTTATATAATTAAATTTTGTGGGAAAATATGTTTTAAAAACTCACTACTTGTTGGCTGTAAAGAATTTTAATTGGTTTGGCATCTACCTTATCATCCGTATAGAAGAGGACAATTTAGTTATTGGAACAGGAGGGCAGGTAGATGTATTTTTGGTTTGCCTCAAGGGAGGTCTATAGAATTTGCTCGTACTCAATTGGTAGCCAAAGTACTTGAATTCTCTCAACATTTGGTCTCCTTTTTTTTCATTTTTCTTTCACTGGCAGTGGTAATCGTAAAGAGTATGAACCAGACTTTGTCTAATGATCCTATGATTCAGCTGTCATTGAAGTGATTTACGTAAATGAATTACTGGCTATATTTTCTTAGTTTCCTCTCCGATGACCATGTTTTGATTTGGTGGCAATTTAGTTCTTGGTGAGGTTAGTGTTGCAAAGTTTCGGCTGCATTGGCAAAGCACATATATTGGCATACTTTCTTCGCACATAACAAGATGCCTCTTTTAATATGTTTGTGCATTAGCTCTTCTGTGTGGGGTGCATGTAGTCTTTAACAGTACCTCCGAGTGTTACTGTCTGTGTGGGTGCTGCAATGCATGTAATTGTACATATTAAACTTGTTAGACTATGTTGTTTCAATAAAAATGGTTAACTTCGAGTGACCACTCTTCTCAGGTGCCCCTTCTGATACGTGTATGTACCTTTCTTTTCTTTTTTTCCTGTCCTCAGTCTTTCAATATTCAGCTGAAAAAATTAAGCATCTGAATTTATATTTATCAATTTTGTTCAATATTAGGAACACAACTATTCAAGTAAGAGTTGTGGTAGCATCAATCAGAGTAAGATGCGTGAAAAAAGTCAAATGCAGTTTGGACATGAGTGTAAGGAGATTAGTGACCCTGTGAAGAAATGTGAGAGAACTCAGTTAGAAGAATATGATGGAATGGAGGAGGAGAATTAGAGCAGAGGATTTCAATGAGTTTTGCTAGAAGTGTAGCCTAGCCCAACATTTTTTTCTGGAAAATTGCTTGGTTGATGTTGTAGTTTTGTTTATGTCAATCTACTTATTTCTGTGCGTGTGATTAAGTGGACTCATCTTGTACTATTTGATTTTCTCATACGCTTTTGAACATTTTCAAATATATTCAGGCAAGCCGTTCTCCAGTGTTCAAAGCCATGCTCGAAAATGAAATGGAAGAAAGCCGAAGTGGCACTATCAATATCAGTGATGTGTCATATGATGCTCTCCGTTCCTTTGTGACCTACCTGTACACTGCTGAAGCATGGCTTGACGAGCAAATGGCATGTGACCTACTAGTATTGGCTGAAAAATACCAAGTGAAGCATCTCAAGGCATATTGTGAGAAATTCATGGTGTCCAAACTGAACTGGGACAATTCTGTCATGAGCTATGCCTTTGCGCACCAGCACAACGCCAAGCATTTGCTCGATTCAGCATTGTCATTGATCATCGACAACATGGACATGCTTACTAAACAAGACGAGTATATGGAGCTCGTTGAAAAGGATGCAAGGCTGGTCGTGGAAATCTATGAAGCTTATCTCTCCAAACAGGTAAACACCGCCGCTCCCAAGGATCAATGAAATCATATAGGTAAAGTAGTTTGGTGATTTTTGATGTATCTAATCAAACATATTTAGTTTTGGACATCTCTAAGGTGAGTGAGTGTGTGTCCTAGATTATTACTACATTGAACATTCAAGCCTGAGTTTTTTTTTTATGGTTCTCATGAAAATGTTGAATATTGGCATGGATGATATGTATTGTTCAATATAGAAATATTTGGATTGTATTTGAATGATATGATATTTTGGTAATCAAATTTGCTGTTGATACATTTTCTCTGGTGTCTCTGTCTGTTTTTGTTGAATTATTTAAACGTTTTTTTCTTTAAAAAAAAAAAAAAACAACAACAAGACAGTGATTGAAATGAAATTATTTACCTGCTTCACTACCATTGTCCAAATGACAAAAGTGCACAAAAAACAACAACAACAACAAGACAGTGATTGAAATGAAATTATTTACCTGCTTCACTACCATTGTCCAAATAACAAAAGTGCATACCTATATGGTCATGTCATGTCATAGTGTCATGTGCAATTTGTTTTTGTTTGATTGCATCACATCATGATTATTGGGTAGGCCATCAATCTCCACAATACTAGTGCAAAACCGTAAGAAGTTATAAAAAGGTCATCCAAAAATCCTACCGTTTAAAATAAGTTCACCGGTTTACATATAATTTATTTCGTGTCTCGAAGTTGATAACCGGAGTTGTAAACATTTTTAACCTGCATAAACTATAGATTAAAGGGTAAAGACAGTATCTTTGATGAATCTTCAGGTGTCCAAATATTGATTAAATAGAGAAAAACGACTTCAAATAAATTAAATGGCAGACCATTTGTTTACTGGATATGATTTATTAAGTGCATAATTAGAAAGTTAATCACATGATTAACGTTTATTGCACCAAAAGGCTATAAACCAAAACCGTCATATATAATACAACCAGTGCACCCATATATGCGTGTCGGTCCAATTGAAAATGATATGAGTTATATAGTTCAACAAATGGAAATAAATGTTTTGGAAAAAATATATCTTTATAAGAGAATATTTTTTATGGTAAAATCTTGCATGTAAATTGTGTAATATATATTTGCTAAATAGGGAAATCTTGTAGAATCTAAATAAAATATTGAAAATTTTGTAATGCATAGTTTCAGTGAAGTTTTTCTTTCTCACAAGTATCTTTTATTTGAAACAATATTGAAATTTCTTAGAGTCCTCAAAAATAAGATTACTTTGATGATGTATCACGATTTAGTACTATATTGTAGTTGATGTGTTACCATATGGATGACATAATATGAACATGAGATACTGGCCAACTTTGTTGGATCAAACTATTTAAAACGCTTGAATTTCACGAGATGTAAAGTTTGAGTTTTCCTTCATTGTATTTATATTGCATGTATATACTATATAAAAAAAAGATTGGCGTTAGAGTGTCGAAGAAATAACGACACTATGGAAAAATATATATGGGTCGGTAATCTTGCGGAGCCATGAGTATCGCCATGAAAAAGCTGGGAGTATCCTTTGAGAAGTCATAATAAGAGCCGTCATGGGAAAGTATGAGTGATATCTCATCAGTGGAGTCATAGGAGTCGTTTCCTTGGAAGTCGTATTGAGTGTTGCATTAAAGGTATCTTTATAGACATTATGAGAGTTGTTGTGACAAAGTAGGTAGCCTTCTCGAGTAATTTATATAATTCATCGTAAGAGTATATCAGGTTCTCAATGAAAAGTTATGAGAGTCACCAGAAAAACAAATGATTTAATTGATGATTTGTAGGAGTCATCTTGAAGTCATGAGAGTCTTCTTAAAGAAACATGAGGTTGTCCATAAAAGTCATAATAATAATCACATAAAAGTAGGTGATATTCTGGATGAGGGTAGAAGAGATGGTAGGGGTTGATTTGAGGGAGAGTATGAGGGTTGTAGGTGATCTCTTAGAGATTCGTTGGGGTTGTCTTGGGTCGGGAGTGTCCGGGTGAGGATGGAAGTAGATGCGAAAGAGAGTACTGAATCTAAGATATGTTGGTATGGACGGGTGAATGTAGGGGTTGATGAGAGGGTAAATGTAGATTTAGAGAGAAACTACGACAACAACAAAAAATTTCAAAACGCCATCCATCAAAATTACACTCACACAAGTATTCCTTTAATTCTAAAATTTTCAAGAAACATAATGTGTATAGTTAATCAAATCAATACTCATGTCTTATTACATGACATCTACGCGTATACATTGAGTGATCTCCACTTTCTTTATTTAATTATAAAATGAAGACTTAATTGTTTTGTAATTTAATTATTAAATGAATATCTCTCCTTACTTTTATGGACCGTGACCTGTCTTTATATTACTATTTAGAGGATTTGAGGAGTATTCCCACGTGTATTTATAATTAGTGAAAATTTTCCAATATCTTATATATAAGCACAATCACTTTCACGATAGATTCTTATCATTCTCTCTCCACCCACACACTGCTCTACCACTCTACCTAAGATATCACTTAATTTATGTATTTTTATTTACTATTTTTGCGGTCACTATCTAATACTCCCTCTCAAAATGAGTGTTTTGTTTTCATTTTTTGCAAAAATTAAGAATTACAGGATAATTTAGTGTGTTTTCAATATAACCCTCACTTTCTCCATCTACACCCCATGTGTATAAGTGATAAGGGTAATATAGGAAGAACACTAATATATTAACATAAAAATAAAAACAAGATACTTATTTTGAAACAAAAAATTTAAACAAACAAAACACTCATTTTGAGATAGACGTAGTACTTATTTCAATAATCACATTTTCCTTGAGAAAATGACATGAAAAGATAAGCCAAGTGATGAACTGTACACGATGTGAGTGCTAGTCACCTTATTATATACTCCATCCGTCTCAAAATGAGTGTCTTGTTTTCATTTTTTGTAAAAATTAAAAATTACAAAATAATTTAACGTGTTTTCAATATTACTTTCACTTTTCCACCCACACCTCATGTGCAAATTAGTCCATGTGCATAAGTGATAAAGATAATATGAGAAAAATGATTATATAATAACCTAAAAATAGAAACAAGACACTCATTTTGGGACAAAAAATTTAGCCAAACAAGACACTCATTTTGGGACGGAGTGAGTATTATTTTTTTTCCTATTTATATCAGGTTTTGAAGCGGATCTGTACACTCGCGGTTAACATTTTTAAGTCGTTTTGTCACACTCAAACAACTTCTCATTTGAGATTTATTCATCATTAAAGCTTGCTTCTCTCCCCATGAGTATATCGAGTGGGAATAAAAAACGTTCTTCTCACTGACACAACCTGTGTTGTCAATTGCGTCAATATCACTGACACAATCGTCACTTTCTCTTCTATAAATAATTAAAACACGAATCTCAATTCACACACACAATCTTCACTCCGAAGAGTACTAAAAATAGTAACAAGAAGTTAGAGAAAAATAAATAAATGGGAGCTCTCGAACTAGAAGCCAATAAAATGGTGATGAACAAGGTAGAAGATGCAGCAGAAGCCGAAGCAGAAGTTGATATATGGAAGTACGTGTTAGGGTTCGTGGAAACGGCGGTGGTCAAGTGTGCCATCGAGCTTGGGATCGCCGACGCCATCCACGGCTCCGGCGGCGGCTCGATGACGCTGGCCGAGCTCTCCTCCACCCTCGGCTGCGCACCGACCTCCCTGTACCGCATCATGCGGTTTCTGGTGCACCACCGTGTCTTCAAACTAGAAAAAAAGACCACCACAACCGGTGGCGGCGCCGCCACCACCACCACCATGGCCTATGCGCTCACGCCACTTTCGCGCCGTTTAGTGGTGAGACTGATGAGTGGATTTACTATTTGTGATTTAGAGTATAAAAATAGTTAATAATGGATTTGTCTAATCTATATTAATTAGTTTATACACCTTTGCGGGTATTTTTAACAAATTCAATAACCAATAAATTTTTAATAAACATGATTAAAATATGTGTCAAGATTAAAAATTTTATAATATGCCGTTCTAATACGTATTATAACCCTATTTTTTGATCCAACTAAAATTTTATTTTATTTTATTTTCTGATTTTTTGTTTTTGTTTTTTTGTTCCTAATAATTCCCACCAGAAACGCGGACCGGGCAGCATGGCCGCACTTATTCTCCTGGAGAGCACCCCGGCGATGCTGGCGCCGTGGCACTCCCTGAGCGGCCGCATTGTGCCCGACGCCAAGCCAACATTCACGGCGGTTCACGGCGAGGACCTGTGGAGCTTCACGTCCGGAAACCCTGACCACAACAAGCTGCTGAACGATGCCATGGCATGCGACGCCAGGGTTGCGGTGGCCAAGATGCTCCACGGCTGTCCGGAGTGTTTGGCGGGGTGGGGACGGTGGGGCGACGGGACGCTGCTGAGCATGGGGGTCAAGGCGTGTCCGTGGATTCGTGGCATCAATTTTGACCTCCCTCACGTCGTGTCCGTCGCGCCGATGGTGTTGTGCATGTTGGTGGCGACATGTTTGATGGGATACCAAAAGCTGACGCCGCATGTTTCTTGGTAAGTTGGACTTGCAAGTTAATCGATGAGGTGACATCATCTCATTCATATGACTGAGTCATAACGACTTAAACAAATACTAATATATACTCCATCTGTCCCAAAATGAGCGTCTTGTTTCTATTTTTATGTTATTATATTAGTATTCTTCCAATATTACCCTTATCACTTATGCACATGGACAAATCTGCACATGGGTGCACATGTGGTGCACATGAAAAAAGTAAGAGTTATATTGGAAACACACTAAATTATCTTGTAATTCTTAAGTTTTGCAAAAAATAGAAATAAGACACTCATTTTAGGACGGAGGGAGTATAAGTTTATTTGGCTGAATATAATTATCAATGCAGAAGGTTTTGCATGATTGGGGAGACGAGGAGTGCATCAAAATCCTAAAGAAATGCAGAGAAACCATTCCGGAGAAGAATGGGAAGGTGATAATCATAGAGGCTGTGATAGACGAAGAAGAACAAAGCAAGCTAATGAACCTGACTTTGATGATAGACATGGTCATGATTGCTCACACCAACTTCGGCAAAGAGAGGACCTTCAAGGAATGGTCCTACGTTCTCGCCGAGGCTGGTTTCCGGCGAGTCTCCATCAAACCTAATGTCCGTGCCGTGCATTACAATATCATCGAGGCATTTCCATGAACTTCATCACGATCTTCAACTCTGTGTTCCTCGTGTCGTGTTTGTGTTAAACTGTGTGTGATTCTTGTTACGTTTCTAAATTTCCATGTCTCTTTTGTAACTTCTATATATGAGTTGAAAACTTGTCTTCAGCTTATTTATATTTCAAGAGAAATAAGAAAAAAGAAAAAGAAAAGATGTTGGCAATAAGATGCTTTTTCTAATTCATTTCTATTGAATCCAAAAGTGTACACAAAATTTCTACATTTAGATGTCGTCGAACCTTCTTTGCTTATTTCTGGTTTTAAACGTTTTTTCAATTTCTTGTTCTAATTCACATTATTATCCATGTGGCCTCTGTTAATGAGCTACAACTGAATTCATGAAACACCATAATAGAACGAGGTCAAAATAAAATCAAAAATTCTACAATCAAGTTAACTCTAATATTGACAAAAATTTGACACACTCGCAACAAGAATATTGTTTTGCACAAGTAATATGAGATTAGTGAAAGTCAGAGCTATTGATTAACCATAATATTGTAGAAATTCAAGTAAAGTCTTTAATGATGCACAAAAAATCAAAGATAATTAAGCCAATGGTGAGTTGACATGTTGCACTACAAGCCATGTCCTCAGTCAGAGTCAACATGGTCAAAATTGGTCAATACAATCAACATAGGTCAAACATGGTCAATTCGGTCATTATTCATCAAATCTAGTCAACTTGGTCAAAACTGGTCAACTCCATCGAGTTGTCTTTGAACAAAGGTTGAGTCAAGGACACGGTTCATAGGCAACTAGAATGCTAAAGTCGAAACACATGACCAACACTCATACAAAGCCATCCGCAAACATCTCAGTGCAAACTTTGGGGAAACAGTCCTTCTCTTCTAAGGGAAACGAGCATATTCCCGTTCGGAAAGCACCATCTCTCTTATGGGAACCTTTCTCCCTCCTCTAGGACACACAATCTTTCTTCTTCGAAAATTACATCCTCTCTCCTTAGGGAAACACTCATTCCCTTCCAAGAAAGCTAGACTTCATGCAAGAGGTTTGATCCGACTATAAGGATCAAAACCAATGCACAAGTTAGATCCAACGCAACTCTCCTTCCTCGAAGTTAGGAACCATAACCTCACTCCGCCCATATATAGAGCTTGAAGAGTTCTTGGAGGATAAGGGAAAGAATAATCAGAAAATAAATAAAAGTATCAACCAAAGGTAAAAGGCACATTCACACACTTGCAAGAAATTAAACTCTTCAAAGTGCACAAGAATCATCTCTAGCGTTTTTTGCGCTCTTCGAACATTCATCGAAATATTCGAATGATCTTCGAGCAATTTCCAAATGATTTTCGAAGATCTTCGAATCTTCAAGTTTACATTCAAGAGTTTGTGTGGACATCTTGATTCTCAATGGAAGCAGTTCTCCGGACACACATCCAGAGTTTCTGCTTAACAGTGCATTGATTTTAGCAGAAGATCGAACCCAGACCCAAACCAACAAGCTCCGACAGGTATCAAACTCCGACCAAAGTGCAAATTCCCTTGGATGTAGAGAAAGAAAGTCAAATACGAAATTCATATTTCACTTTCACCAAGTCAAATATAGTTGCATTAATATAGTTGCAGTACAATATAGTAAACTTTCACTTTCACTTTACCAATTAGAAATTAGAGTTTGTGTGCATTAATATTGTTGCAGTACAATATTGATCATTAAATTTTTTTTTTTCAAAATACCAAAATACTATATATGAATGTTATCTAAAAACTGAAATGGGAAAGTATTCATTGTCAAACTAATTTTATTTTTTCCGATACAATACGATGTATGCTTTAGCAATGTGTTTTGCTGAAAACATTCAAAGTTTATAAGATATGTAATTTTTTTTTCTTCAATAGTAGTTCATTACAAGTGATTTTCCAACCTTCAACAAAATACTATGGAAGGAGATTAACGAATTAATTCGTATTTACCAAATTATAATAAATTTTTCAATGAAAATGATTTACTTACCATATTTTTTTTACGAACAATGATAAATCCGAAAATTGATGCAAATGTTCTTCATTTAGTTAAAAGAAAATTGATGGGAGAATGACTTTTACATCTTCTTCTTCCTCAAATCTGACATCTTCTTCTTCATTTACTAATTTTTAATTTCTCACTATAATGTAATTGGCAAGTAATCCAACTGTGTGAGTGAGAGAGGTCTCAGGATCAATCTCCACTCAACACATCCTTGGTGGTGGTGGTGTAAGAGACCACTATGGTGCGGTAAGATGCCAAAAACTCTAGGCTAGGGTTAAGAGACATAGTCTCTTCCTGAACACTATTAATTTCTTGTATATATATCCCTTTAGGTCGTTGCTTATAAAAAAAAAACCATAAGATATTTAATTTCTCACTATAAAAAAAAAGCCGTTTTTTCTCTCTTATTTATAAAAGCAAGTAACTAGGTTCTACCCGTATCCCACACACAACCCAACTCACCAAATGGGTCATCTGTGCTGGCCCATATCCCAAGTAAATTCAATGGTTTAGATCCCTCCTTAGAACAAATACATAACACATATACTATCAACACATGTATTACTAATTTCTCGATTTAATATTAGAGTGGATGCACACTATTCGTAGCCATAGGCTAAGGCTGCCTCAAAACAGTTCTTGGAAAGCTTACAAGAACGAGAGAAATCTATGGCGTGTATTAAAGCTCATAAATCCAACCATTAATATTCACTAGGTTTAGGAATTAATTACTAAACCATTTGACTTTATTTTGTTTTACTATCACATTTTTCATGAGAAAAATAATTCTACAAACAAAGATCGTTACAACTAATTTACTTTATCTTCTATATATACTTTACCTTGAACCTCAATCTCTTTCACACATTTAATAAATAAAGTTAGCAGAAACATAGAGATCAAAACATGGAAGAAAATAAAATGGTTATCATCAAACAAGAAGATGGAGCTGAAGCCGAAGACGAAGCTCATATTGGCATGTGGAAGTACGCGTTAGGGTTCGTAGAAACGGCGGTGATCAAGTGTGCCACCATCGACCTAGGAATAGCCGATGCCATTGACGGACACGGCGGTCCGATGACCCTGGCCGACCTCTCCGCCGCCCTCGACTGCACCGTCCATCCCGCATCATGCGCTTTATGGTGCACCACCATGTCTTCGAAAATGTGCCGACCAGCGATGCCACCTCACTCCTCTCTCACGTCGCATGATAGTAAGACTAGTATATATACATAGGGTAAATGGAACATGAGCAAGTAATTTTTGGCTTAAGTTAATCAAAGTCATGAAGACACCTCAATATATTTCACTATTTAAGTGAATCTAAGATTTTATTAATGAGGTGTCACCGCCTCTTTAATGACTTACCCTAATTAAGTCAAATATTAATTAAGTCTCTCATTTCCCATATATATATATTAGAATAAGTAATGTAAGCCATGATTTTTTAACTTATCATAAGGCAAATCAATGAGGTGATGATAATTTTTACTCGTGTCATATTCTTTCATTTGTGTTCCTAGAATATTTTCCCTTTCTTATTTCATTGTTTTGCTTTCGTTTACTCGTTGACTCCTACAATATGTTCTTAACAGAAGTGCGGTCCAGACAGCATGGCTGCTCTTGTTCTCTTCGAGAGCACCTCCGTAATGCTGGCGCCATGGCTCGCCCTCAGCAGCCACATTGCGGCAAAGGGAAAGCCGACGTTCGTGTCCGTTCACGGCCACATTGCGGCAAAGGAATGTGTCATGAATTTTGGGTGGGCTAAACTAATACAAAACTTTGGATTGGACTAAGAGCATATATGGGCTTAGACACATTTTGGAGCTCTGGGGTGGGCCCATGCCTATGACGGCCCACCCTTGACTCCGCCACTGATATAAGATTTTTATATTCCATTTCTATTATTAATTAAACTCAATCAGCTGGTTGTATTTGATTTTTAAGGTTTCACGCCACGCCAGATACGTACTATAAAATTCACGTGTTCATGTCACGTCATCATACCATTTCATTATTTCATCATTCATAGTTGAAACGACATTGTTTTGGCTTTATGGTGATCAAGTGATAAGAAATATGAAACGCAATGTTTTGTTTGATGGTGCATGCACACGTACGTGGGCGTGTATCTGATGAGATGTGAATGTGACATGCCAACAAATGCTAACGTGACATCTAGAAACCCGTTACAACGTCTCGAGTTCAATACAAATTACCAAAATATTAATTCAACCACTTTTATCTCCTTATGTTATTTTATCCATTTTTACTTAGTTTAAATTTAATGTAACACAGAAGGTTCTGCATGATTGGTCGGAAGAGGAGTGCATCAAAATCTTGAAAATGTGCAGAGAAGCCATTGTAGAGAAGAAGGGAAAGGTGATAATCGTAGAGGGTGTGATAGACGAAGAGGAGCATGCATGGTGAAGTAAGTAACTTGAAGTTGATGTTTGACATGGTCATGATGGCTCACACAAACAATGGCAAAGAACGGACTTTCAAGGAGTGGTCCTACGTACGTTCTATCTCAGGCCGGTTTCCGGCGATTCTCCGTCAAACCCAACGTTTGTATTGTGCAGTATAGTATCATCGAGGCCTTTCCATGAACTCAACTACTGCAACTATGCGATCCAAGTCTTCGTTTTAATTGTTTTCTGTGTTTTGGTGATTAGTTACGTTACTATTGTCTAAGAGATTAACACTTGATGCTTTTCTTTTAACTCGATCAATTTAAGTACATTGGAGAAGCTCATCTTCGTGTTTACATGTCAGAATTTTTCTAAGTGTTTGTTCTAAATATAATGTCTATTTGAGTTTTGGTTTTTGAATCTTGAATATGTGAACTGCACAAGACAACTAACCAAATATGGAGACCCTAAATGTATTTGTGGATTGTGAAGATCTCTTCCTTTTACTAAGACAATAGCATTTATACTTACTAACGTGCAATTGGTCATTAGAAAAATGGAGTCCGTTTCTGCACCCACTTGTGGTTTGGGCTCTGTCTTCTGGGTCATGTTGTTCAATGGAGCCAAACGAGTTTGAGAATTATACGTTCGGGTTGTGGAGTGTATGGTGTCCAAAAACTAATGCGTATTAAATGCTAACTCATTTATAGAACTAATGTTACATAAATAACTAGGTACATTTCTTTGCCAAAAAAAAAAAAAAATTGGGCATATTTTTAGAGACAAAATTTACCTATACTTAGCCCCAAGTGACCTATAGTGTATGTGATCTAATTTGCAATCTACCGTCAAATCAAGGCGATATCAGGTTCACAACTTCACTTAACCCAATTCAAAACTCATTTGCATCACTGTTCAGATTCAAAATATTTGAAAGTTTCCTATCTATGTTGGACTTCATAAATATTTTTCACCCGTCAGAATTAATAAGTTATCACTATAAATACACTATAAGGCCGAGATACAAAACACAATCAAATACATAATTATGCACCAATTTTGAGATTTGAGACTGTGAAATAGTTTTTGTTACTAAAAAAATATCTTATCATTATGATCAACTCATTCCCTAAACTTTTTTGTTTTCAATTTTTAGAATTCGATCTTGTTACTTGTCTCTAGCCTTAATGGTAGACTAATTTGAGTTGAAGACTAGAATTTAATGTTTACAAATCATGGCATTGAATTTGTTTAGTCTAATTGGTTATTATCCTCTTCTAATTTCTTTATTTCAATTAAGTATTTTGCTTCGGCTTGTCTTCGAGCTTTCTATTATATTTTTTTCAACTATTTCTTTCATCTTCTTTAGTTTTAGATTCTTCTCATAAATTTTTATGCACAGAATCTTGCGACGAAGAATCGATATTTTCCTCCAAATAGGATTCCACATCTTTGAGTAAAGTTATCGAAACAAAAACATTAATTTTATCTTCCTCTCAGTCTTCAAGTGCGTTAGGATCCAACGATTCTATATAATGAGATACGTAGTAGTAAACATTTGTGCTATGTTATATTTTGAGACAAATTATAAAATGAGAAACTGGAACCTGACCCACCGGTAGCCCATGTTTGTCCCCAAACAAAATCCATTAACTCCCAGATCGGGTCCATGCAAAATCGCTAATCTCTCTCTCTCGCTGACTCTAATATCGCAACCAAGGAGCAATCGAGACACAAAAATGGCGACTTTCGGAGGCAGTGTGGAGACCCTGGATCTGCTTCCCTCCGCTATCCTCGCCACCATCTTCACCAAGCTCGACGTCCCGACCATCTGCTCCGTCGCCGCCACTTGCAAAACCTTCAATTCCTGCGCTTCTCACATCCTCTCCTTCCTCCCCAACTTCCACCTCCTCGTAAACCCACCTCAATTTCATGCCAATTTTCAATTTTTCCTTTCTCTTGTGTGTTTTCTGATTTTGGGCTTTTGTTTTTGTTGCAGGATATTGCACCATCGAAGGAATTTCTGAGTCCCCTGTTGCCGCCAAACCCTTACATGAGGTGCTTGAAGCTGGACTGTGGCCGGCTCGACGATTCGGCCATCGATCTTCTGGTTCGCCCCACTTTGGATGAGCTTTGTTTGCATAATTGTGCTGATTTTAGCGGGAAATTACTCTCGGAGATTGGTGGGCGGTGTAAGGATCTAAGGTAGATTGCTTCAACTGTTGTGTTGTTCTTTGCTAGATGATGGTTACATTCAATAATAATGTTACAATTGCTATACATAGATGATTTCTTGTGCTTGAGTTGTTTTATTTTATATCATACTGTTCATTAGCTTTGCCTATCTAAAATCCCAACAGATCTCTATATTTAGGTTCAGTTGCTGAGAAGAGAGGGCTAGCTATTCATATTACCGATCTGGAGGAGTTGCTAAGTGGTTGCTCTCGATTAGAAGTAAGTCTTTATAGGATGAGTGTTCATTAAAAGGTATAATATAAAGATTAGGTGATTGATTAAATTTTAGATAAGATCTCATTAAAGTCTTAATTGAATGGTTTGCTGTAAAGAAAGTTGGAAGATAATTTAACTGGTTGTTTTTTTTTTTTTTTTTTTTAATGTCATATGAAATGCACAGTTGTATGAGTTGTGTAGTGGTCTGAATTGGAAGTAAAACTTCATTGCATGAATGGTTGGTAAAAGTTAGTAATAAGTGGATTAAGATTGATGTCATTTGTTTCATTAGATATTTATGTCAGCTAAAATCAGTTCTTTAATATGACGTTTTTGAATCATTCTATAAAGAAAGTCCTTTCATTAAAGGGGTGTTTTTCTTGTGAGATCATATCTCCTGGTTATATTTGATTTCACTAGCACGTTGTTAGGGAAACCTTTATTAAGTGAAAACTCTCTTTTAGCTTGGTGATTTTGTGCTAATGATGACATTCAATAACAATTGCTTGGGCGTGAGAAAATAGATACATGTGATCATACTGATAATTTGATTTTTCTATCACATATTTATCAGTGGCAATCTTCAAATGCATGGTCAATGATCATTCATCATTTTGAATTTTCTCTTGGAGCGTAGATTGTCTAAGTGTGCTGTTGACTGCAATTTTGAACACAAAATGTATTATATTACCCTATTATTTAGGGGTTAGGGCTATCTATGTGTTTCATGTAATTTGCATTTATCATGTATCAGATGCTCATGTGAATCGACATGCTTGAATACCCTGCCAAACATCTTTTTCTTTTGTGATGTGAGATGCTCTTGTAAGATATCAAAGAGATTATCCCATGCTTCATTTCACAACTGGCTTGTAGTATAATTGTCGAAGATCTCTTGTTTATTCTAGTTTGAATACACAATACTTGGTTACTAACTTCTAATTGAAAATCTTGACAATTTATTTGTAATGTAGGGAAATTAATTTTGCCTTCTGAACCTTCCGGATGAAATACTTGTACAATAAATCAATTTTCCATGTATATCAATAAATTTTTAATAATAAATTGCAAGTGTGCTTTTAGATTCTATGTTACGGATGTACCTTGGACTCTTTCATGTTTAATCTCTTTTAGATAGTACTTACGTTTTTGTATCAATTTGAAATTATTAAAATATGTCATGATGATTTCTAATTTTTTGGTAGGCACTGATCCTGATGTTTGATTTATCACTACTCCTTCGTACTAATTTTGCTCGAATTTGGGGTTTGGCTTCAGAAAGGCTTACTTCTCTTGAGATTGGTTTCATCTCTTCATTAATGATGACTGAACTGCTCAGCCCAAATGTAGGACCCCATCAGTCACCAAATCAAGTTCGACTAAATGTGTTGCCTAGTATTCAGAAATTATGCCTTTCAGTAGACTATATTACTGACACTATGGTTGGTACAATATCTAAAGGTCTCACATCTTTAACCCATTTGGATCTTCGAGATGCACCAATCATAGAACCAAGAGTTGCATTTGATCTAACAAATTCTGGGCTTCAACAGATTAATCAGCACGGAAAATTGAAACACCTCTCTCTGGTTCGGAGCCAGGAGTTCCTTATCACCTATTTTAAGCGAGTAAATGATCTTGGGTTCCTCTTAATGGCTGACAGGTGCTCTAGTATGGAAAGCATATGCCTTGGTGGCTTTTGTCGTGTTACAGATACAGGCTTCAAAACACTGTTGCACTCATGCTCCAACTTATACAAGCTTAGGGTGTCCCATGGAGTCCAATTAACTGATCTGTTTTTTCATGACATTTCTGCCACTTCCCTTTCCTTGACACATGTGTGCCTGAGATGGTGTAATCTGTTAACCAATCACTCTGTTGCAAATTTGGCATCCAACAAAAATCTCAAAGTTCTAGACCTGAGAGATTGTAGGAACCTTGGGGATGAAGCCTTACAAGCCATGGGCACTCTTCCCACATTGGAGAGGTTACTGTTGGATGGTTCTGATATAACTGATGTGGGTTTGACTTATTTAAGGGGTGTGATCGGTTCACTAGTTTCACTCTCCATTAGAGGATGCAAGAGACTTACAGATAAATGCATCCCTGCATTATTTGAGGGCTCTTCTAAGCTAGAGTTGCAGGAATTGGACCTATCAAATCTACCAAGTCTCTCTGATAATGGAGTTCTGTCATTGGCTAAATGGCGAGTTCCACTTTTTGAACTCCGAATGCGACAATGCCCCCTCATAGGCGACACATCAGTCATGGCCTTAGCCTCGATGCAGGTTGACGAGGAAAGATGGCATGGTAGTCCCTTGCGGATGTTGGATCTTTTCAACTGTGGTGGCATCACACAACTTTCATTTAAGTGGTTAAAGAAACCTTACTTTCCAAGGTTGAAATGGCTGGGAGTGACGGGAAGCGTGAATAGGGATGTGGTTGATGCTTTAGCCAGGAGTAGACCTCACTTGCATGTAGCTTGCCATGGTGAGGAGCTGGGGGCTGACCAATGGGACACCACTGAAGATGGCATGCACATGCATGACTACGATGAGGGGGATGAACTTGAAGACTGGCTTATGGAAGGAGATGATGAAGAGAGTGATGAAGATATGGCGGATGCTGAAGACAATGCAGAATTGATGGAGTAATTTGTGAGGTAAGGTTTGTCTTGCACTTGTACTTGCATGTACAAACTATTGTTGCTTGTTGTGGATATGTCCATGTTGCAACTCTTCTGTGAATGGTCTTGCAACTGTTTTATGTTTACACATTTGTGATGTTGCTTATTCTGGATATCTATGTTGTAACTCTTCTGTGAATGATCTTGTTACTGTTTTATGTTTACGCATTTGTAATGCTGCTTATTATGGATATGTCCATGTAGTTTATCGGAGCTGTTACAGTGTTGCTCTTCTCGTAATGATCGCGTAACTTTTCTATCCAGTAATCATGATTGTTGTTTCTGGGACCCAACTCATTTGGGCCGGTTCACAATAGTTTGATGACTATTTTGTCGTAAAATTAGTTCAAGTACCAAATCATTCTGCTGATATTTTGGGTACCATTTTGACACTATTACCCTGTTTACTGTGACAATGAGAGGTGACAGCAAAAACTATTCCAGAGTAGTTGGAATTCAATTTGAGGTAAATTTGGTTGGGCTATTAGTTGGTGCTGGTGGGTCAGAGAATGTGATATTGTCTGGTTCTGTATGTACTAATGATCATTTCTGGTGGGACATGATTTAGACATTGGTTGTTTATATTTGGTTTGGATAAGGTTTTGAGATTGAACCTTAAAAGCAATCCTTATCCATCCCAAAATGATCTTATCTTATTAAGAAAAAGGTTATTTTAGTCTTGATTTATTCAAAAAATTTTAATTTAGTTTTCAAACTATTAAGTGATAAATAGCGGTATAAAATTCAGCTAAATGTTCGGATTTAGTCCAAAATATTCATGAAAAGGTTGACGAAATGACATTTTGTTAAACAGAGAGACGGAAATTTGATGTGCTGGATTTTTTTTTTTTTTTTTTTGCTGATTTGTCATGTGATGAGGCAAATGAGTTTAATAAAAAAAAAAGAAAAAGAAACGTGGATTCATAAAACAATATATCGTGGCAAGTCCTTTCTTCTCCATCGAACCCAGCTCGCCGGCGCAGCTCCTCCGACACCATCGCTCGGTCTGGCGTGCTCCGATGACCCCAACGCTCAGTCCGACGAGCTCCGACAACACCATCCATCATTCCGGCGTGCTCCTCCTCCTCTGATGTGCTCCGACGTGCTCCTAGCGCCAGATCTGGGCGTTTGTCTTCGAGCTCTAACACTGGCCGTGAACAGAGCGCCGACGACGGGAACGGGCGAGCTCCGTTCATGGCCGCGACGGTGGGTTTGGGAGAAGCTCCGACGGTGAACCTTATCCAGATCTGGCCAGATCTGTTGCAACGACGGCGAGTTCTGGGAGAAGCAGCTCCGACGAGATTTGGGCGAGCTCCAACGATGGCCGCGCCTTCGTCTTCAAGCTCCAACAGTGGACGTGCCGCCGGCGAGAAGAGCAGCAGTGAGAAGAGGGCTAAAGTGAAAAAATTAAAAAGTTTGAGGGTAAAAATATAAAGTTATCTTATTATATAATAAAATAATGATATATCATCCAATCAACCAATATCACTTGTTACTTAAAACTTTTTTATATATTTATTTTTATAAATGCCACGTAAGCTTACACATCATCGTCACGTAAGAAAAAAAATAAATAAATAAAATAAAATTCACGTCGTCACATTTAACGGATTCTGTCAAACTATTTAACAGAATATCCTTCCGTCAACCACTTTCACGACTACTTTAAACTAAACTCGAACACTTGGTTGAACTTTGAACTAGTGCTTATCACTCGATAGTTTGAGGACTAAATTGAAACTTTTTGAATAGGAAGGGATTCAAATGAACCTTTTTTCCTGCACATATTTGTCATCCTAACAAATGGTCAAGAACCGGATTGGACCGATCAATGCTATATCTGTTTGATTAAGGGGCAGCAACATCCACTGTTTTAAAGATATTATCACCCCCTGCTTTCCAAAAAAGAATAAGGAGGAGGTTGAATCTTGGGATCCTCTCATTCAGTTCCTTTCTTTTGCATTTGAGATATGGAATTCAAGGAACAAAATCATTCTGGAACAGAGCTCTCGCAACTGGTTTGCAATCACAGAAACTGCCAAGATAACATCTATATATAAATATCAGGAAAGCAGTAACTCAAATACTTGAGAAGCAGGTTTCTTTACAACTCATGCAGAAACACCCACGAATGGATGACATTCAAGAAGTTTTTGAGAAGGGCTACGACTATGTCTTTTGCTGTACGTGATGGAGCATTCGACAAAGGAAACAGTGGTTTCGGTTGGGAGATGTATAACAAGCAGGGTCTGGCCATTGCTAAATTATGCGCTCCGACTAAAGTTTCAAACCCGTATCTTGCTGAACTTTCTGGCATCTTGTCCATTCTTAAATTCCTGATTTACAGTAATTTATCAAATTGTGGAATATTATGTGACTCTATAAATGTATGCAACGATATTTCTCAGAAGCGTTTTGAAGACAAGAATGTGTGGACAACAGGAGAAAAAATAAGGAGTCTTTTGTCATCTTTAGATATGATCTTTTGTTAGTTTAGCTATTCTAAGTCGCAAGGGTGTTTCTAAATTCTGGACTCTAATTTATCTTAATATATAGTGAATCCTTATGGTGGTTTTAAATAAAAAACTTGTTCATGAAATTGATTTGAGTGAATATAATCTTATTTTATTTTATCTGACACGTTATTTGGGTGTGTGTACATACACATACATACATGAACCAAATCTTGATTGATTGAGTGCATTTTGGATCAATTTTATTGTTAATACAAAGTAGCTTAAGAGATTTAATCAAGAACAAGTCAATTAGTTCATACCTAAATATATGTCATATCTATATCAATTAGAATAGAAAATGTGTCACAATGATAATGTTTTTTAATCTTACACTATGCCAGTGTGATTATGTGATGGTATTTGAAATGAAATAAATTATTAAATACATAATTTCATATATATCTCGAAGAGAACAACATATAATTATAAGTGTGACATGATGATAATATATAATACGTGTGTATTTTTTTCCATTAAAATGAATATGAAACCAGTTGCTGAGCTATACAACTAAACTAGCTTTTCTTTTCTCATGTTTTTTAGGGTGACAATTGCATATAAACTATTCACATGAAAGTTGAAACAGATATAAAATGATAATTTTTTATAAGAATTATCGGGTTCTAATATTTTATTTTTAATTCTAAAGAATTTAAAATGAATATGTAATGATCAACATATTTAATGCACAAACATTACAAAACCCTTTCTATCGAGATTTAACACAACCGCAATTTAATGTATGTCAACACTTGGTAGTTCGAGATTTAACATAACCGCATTTCAATTGATCTCAACTCTTCGTGGTTAAATTCCTTAATTCTTTATAATATTTTTTTTTTTTGAGGAAACCTTAATTCTTTATAAATTAATTAGCTTAATTAAAATCAATTTTATATATAAAAAATAAATTGAAGGTCAAATGCCAAAAAAGAATCGGCCAATTGGTGAAACTCACATGATGTGGTTACCTCTCCTGGAACAACACATGATCTCCATATATTTATTGGTCTATCGCCAAATAAATAGGGGAGCTGATCCATACATGCAGCTTTTTGCCATGTATATTTCATGTATGTCACATGGCAACTAGCTATTGGCTAAAAGGTCATTAGATTAACAAAGAAGATTAGCAACCGAGTCAAAACAATGGATATTAGGTATCCATAGGCAATTGTAAGTAGATTTGGTGAAATGACAAGCATTGTGTTGATAACATATCTAATATTAAATAATGCCATAAGGTGACTAGTTTGAGGCAGCTATTGGTGAAAATATACAAGTTTGTTGGTTATATATCCAGTGTCAGATCAATGAACATTACAACACTGTTCCGCATTCCTGTATTTCAATTTCAGATGTTGAAGCTTACAATGAGACGCCTCAATATGGAGAGTTTTTTGCTTCTTAGGGCGACGACATATCTGTGGGGTTGCCCTAACACCATGTATGCGAATTTTTTTCTGTGTGGAAAGGGTATGTGGTTGAACTCGTTTGCGTAGACGATGACATTCGGTGAGGTGAGGAGTTTATTTTCAAATAGAACGCTATGAAAGACATCATCGACGAATGACAAACCATGAGCCGAAGATTCCGATGTTGGAGAGGTATGTGCAAGTGGTTTTACTAGGCCAAATAAAGATTTAGCATTTACACCAACCCTATATCATTTAGGTTAACAGTTACAATCACTATTTGGGAGATTTGTAAAGTTTGTGCTAATAATTGA
>JAYMTA010000737.1:0-24789 GCA_036897625.1 Pelargonium cotyledonis
TATTATTTAATTTAATATTTTAATAAATAAATAATTAATTAATTAAAAATATTATCAAATTCATTTTTTTAATTTTTTTAAAAAATTTACGACGGACTATTCCGTCGTAAAATCCGTCATAAATATCCGTCGTAAAAATCCGTGACGGGCCTTTTTGCGATGGATCGTCCGTCGAAAATTTCCGTCATAAAATTACAGATTTACGACGGAATTCCGTCATAAATTCCGTCGCAAATGGGCCTTTTTCTTGTAGTGACTCTTTTAGCTTAATTAAGTTGCTTAAATATATCATTTTGTAGGCGATCTGCAAACTGAGTTTCCTATACGTTAGTTAGATTCTCGAGTTCTTTGCCAGGCCCACCAGGATGGGTCAGATTTTGTACCATCCCTGGAATTGATTCTCTTGTTTTGGAAGATCTTTAATTAAAAGGAGTTTTATTATTATTAGAAAAAAGTAATCTAGGTAATTTGCTTTATCTTCTAGTCACCCGACTTCAAATTTGAGATCAAAGTTCAACAACTTTTTAACAACTTTTTATCAAACACGTCAGATCGATGTGCAAGTACGCTCTTAATATAAATTGAAGGGAAAATAGTTTCAAGGTGCACGCAGACCGACTTGAAAATACCCTAGCGTGTATAATAGAAAAAAGAAAATAAAAAGTAAATCTCGGTCATTGAATACTTACGTGAAAAGAATCTCCGATCATGACGATGAAAGATTCCGGCGAAGGCTTAGCGTTGATCCATTGGCCATCCTTGGTCTGCACTTCAAGTCCATCAACTTGGTTTTGAGACAAAATGGTCAAAAAGTTCTTGTCAGTGTGAGCATTAAGCCCTAGCTTGGTCTCTGTGGTTTGTGGTCCTTTGTATTTCATCACCCGGAGAAGATAATTTGTTGAATCCATGTGTTCATCCATATATTTCTCTAGACCCAAGCTCTCCAACACCATCCTCCTTATTGTTTCATCTAGTTTTGCTAGCTTCTCTGAGTAGCATTCTATGGTTTTACTACAAAAAATTGAAATTGTTAGATCATTTTTTAAGTATGTAGGTTAATCTCCACAAGTATAACCAAAAACTGACTAAGATTTATTTGATGTGATCAAAATATCGTCATTCACTACAAAAATTCTTACTTTTACAACAAAACACAAGACGTTGGGTTTATAAATATTGACCATTGGGATGACACGGATAAAACCCAATATTGGTGAAATTTTGGGCTTTTAGGTTTCCAGTGACAAATTTTTCGTCGCACAGAACTATGTTTTTGTGACAACCCCCTTTTTGTCATGCGCTTGGACATATTTCGTGACAACACCTTTGGTGACAACAATTGCTGATTACCGGTGACAAGTTATGAGTTCCAGTAACCGAATAGACGTAAAACAGAATAAAACAAAGTGTCATCGATATGATCGAATGTGAAAATATTCAACCCATCATTTCAAGTCGACTTCTCAATCCAATTTTCAAAACATTGTAATCATCAAAACTTTATAACATTTTCAACACTAAAAAAAAAGTATATATATGAACATCAATAATTTTCATTACCAGAAGCTTGGGTGGCCTTGTGGCCAAAGGATGGAGGAGAAGGACTCAACACTTTGAGGGTCATGTGGATTCTCAATGCCCATACTTTCATAGAGAGGAACCATAGGATATTGGCCAACATAGCCATGATAGGGCTTTTTGGAGACATTTTTGAGCTTTGTTTGTAAAGGAAGGTCAAAAAGCTCTTCAAGGGCACCAAATATGGACTTCTTGAGCTCCAAGGGGATTTGGTCAAATGTTGCCTCAAAGCATCCATAGTCTTCTAGGGCTTTTCGGACACCGGCTTTCGCGGCTTCCCACTTCGGCGTGCCGGGTTTTTCCACGGCGGAGAAGTCGATGGCCGGAAGCTTGAGAGAGGTGGTCTCAGAGCCCATTTTGGTTGGTTGGGTATTGGAATATGTAATATTAGAACTAAGTGTAGGTGGTTTGTTTTTTTGTTTGGTGGGAACTTGGAAGTTGTGTGGTGTGGGTGTCAATTTATAAGGTGCTTAGTGTATGCTTTTTGGTGGTAGGGGACAAACACAAGTATACATGGTCGGTCCGATGATCTAAACGGGCCGGGTTAAAAAATACACGCATTTTTATCCGTGTACATTTTATTAATCGTATATCGGGATTAAGAATTTTATGTCAAATTTTATTTGAGTTAGGCTAAGCCATGAATGAGATGATAACACTTCATTAAAAAATATGAATCTGGGTGGATCACTCCGCTCCCACCAATTCACTTGGATGGATATTGATGAAACTTAATGAGGTGTCATCACCTCATTAATTTGGCTAAGGTTAAGCCATAAAATGTTTCGCATATATATATATATATATTGCAAGAAAGAAAACTATAATCACATTGTTTAACCAATAGTTAGAAAATATCTCCGAAATGGAAATAGAAAATTTATACAAATATTGATCACCTTTCATATCCTAACAAGAGATAGTAAGGAGGATTTGTTCCTATTTTGAATTGAGAATTAATTTAAGTTAAAGAGAACTTTCTGTTTTTGAATATACATTAGTTTTTAGTTTTCTGATTCTAGTTGTCATATATACCTTTAAAAAGTTAATTGAGAAACAATTGTGCTAGTTTAAATTATTGCATAACTATTATTTACTTGTAATGATAAATTTTAAAGGTTTAAGATTTCAACCCTGATTTAATTATAAGTTTGGGTTAATGTTAAGTCTGTATTGGGTGGATTGAGCTCATACCAAACCACCAACCCCCTTGTAACCCATAAGTCAAAAACTGTTCAAAAATATATATTTCATGAGTTGTTCATGCATTGAAAAACTTCAAACCCCAACAAACGGTTTGAGTTCTATTTCCATAAGACATCTCAACAGAGTCCTGTGTCAAAATTTATATTTGGGCCCCAAAATTTTTAAATCATGGTTGACAGTGAACAAATTAAAATAGTATAAAATGGTTGATCAAACACAAAGGTCCAAGTTCCCGTTTAGTTTTTAAGTTGCAGGGAGGAATTGAATTAATCTTACTTTTATTGCATTTTGTAATCGCAGCTAATAGCTGCAGCTAAAACTCCAAATTGTCCCACTATGCAAATAATAGTTACTATTATTACAGTTTCTAAGCGCAGGTAATAACTGCAGCTAAAAAGACGCCCTATACTTTGCACCCCTAAGAGCCGGCCCTACATTTCAACATCATGATGTCTAACTGATCGTGTGAATGACAAACATGAACAATAAATTTTTGTTTAAACTATTTTTACATATACCATTATATAATATTTTAACTCAGAGAAATAAAACTTGTCACTGAACACCCCACGTGCATTGCACGAAGTCTCCATCTAGTATAATTTTACACACCGTACAATTACCTATTTTATATTTATTATGTACTATGTTTTCAATTTAAATTTAAAACTACCTATCATATTCATAGTACTAAAGAAAATAATTAATATATAAAATAACTAATTGAAGAAGGTAATGAGATAATATAAATAACCAAAACAAATGTACATTATTAAGCTTTTGTACTGAATTGATTAAATTATGGAGCCAAAACAACTTATATATCACATCACGATGAATTGAATATTTTCTATTTTCCCAATCTCCAAGAACCATAGAGCATTAAATTAATTTATCACATACAATAATGCTTCTAATAAGTTTGAGGACAGTACAATTATTTATTTATTTTATCTTAATTCTGTACTTTAAAAAAAAAAATTAATTTCTTAAAAGAATGACCATGATTTTTTCTTAGCCTTCTCCATCATTGTTGTCTGGTTTTTGGTCATTTCTGGGAAATATAAATTTCATGTTCGTGTATGGCTCATTTATCAAGTATAAATAATAGAAAATAATTAATAAAACATTTGTTCTTAGTATTAGTAATATATTTTTATTACTATTTTTTATCCTAAATAATAGTTCATAACTATCCTTCAAAACAACAAGACAAATCATTCGATTTCGTGTCATTTAATTGTTTACTTAAGAGTGAAAGTCCGCGATCACCATATAGTGTCGGGCTCTTCTCGGGTTTCGAAGGCTTGGACAGAGCTTTGCCCGCTGATTTTGTGGATCATATGGCTCGCTCGGAATCAGCTTGTTTTTGAGGATGTCTTTCCATCGGTTCCGGACTCCATTCCCTTAGTTACTCTATCCTTCCCTGCCTTCTCAATATTGCGGCAGTCGATTTTCCCTTGGACTTTTGGTGCCAGTCTCCGTTAGAAGCTTTTTCTTAGCTTCTTTTTCGTTTTAGCTGCTCTAATTTAGCTTATTTCGGATGCTTTCTATTTTTGTACTTTGTATTTCATTAACTCTTTAGAGTTCAATCAATATAAAGTACCACTCATATGCTTATTCATAAAAAAGAATAAAAATAAAAATAAGCCCCATTGGATTGTTTATTCATATGCTTTTCATGATCCATGCACGTGTGCAAGTAAGTTCCAAATGACCTATCCGTGCAATATTGATACAATATATGATACAACACTCGCGCTCGCATTCGCGCTCGCACATATATTTATGCACAATACATTTTGTTGTTAGCAAATTTTATTAATTGTTGGCATGTTCATTGCTCATCAATGCAACAAAAAGATTTGCATTACACAATACACTTCAACTACAAACTTATGTAAACGATTGTCGATAACATGTTCACCTCTCATATGAGAATACGATTTTACGCAGTACATTTCAATTACAAAAAAGGTTGACTGATTGTCGACAACACGTTCATTCATTGACCATTTAAATAAACCCAATCCACATTACACGATACACTTCATCAATTACAACCAAATTCCACTAATTGATAACAATGAATGCAACAACACGAGTTGCATTACACAATACACTTCAATTATATTACAAACATATTTAACTAATCGTCGACAACACGTTCACTATTCATATATAAGACAACACATGCAACACGATTACGATACAATTCAATTACAAATAGAATTTGCTGATTGTTGACAACACGTTCACTGTCTGACTCAAACAACATATCCAACAAACGACAAGACGATGCGCATAACGAGAGAGATCGATGTCACATGTCATATTCCACAATAGAATTTGACAGCAGGCCTTTTCTTGAGACCATCCTTTGAATAGAAATCAAGCAAGCCACCACTAGTGAATGGCTTGTACTTCAAAGGATGTTCGTGGTCAACAAGCTCCTTTGGTGGCTCCACAATCCCATTCTTGAAGGAAAAGAGGCCAAGAGTGTACCTAGTTTCTTTTGCATCCATGGTCACTCTATGGTTGCATGATGGTATCCAATCATTGCTCCATCCCTACAACACCCAACAATATAAATCACACTTTCTGTTTTATAACAAGTGTCGTTATAGAATCACTTCAAGAAATTTCATTTTCCGCAACAACATATTCAGTCGCTCAAACCCATATTCTAAAAGCCACTAACTGTTGCCACAAAATGTGTTGTCACGGAAAGTCTCCAAGTGCATGACATGAATGAGTTTGACATGGAAGCATAGCTTTGAGCGACGGAAAAGCTGTCGCCGAAAGTATAAAAATCCAAGTTTGTATCATTATCGGCTTTTATTCATGTCAACCCAATAATCATTGATTCTAAGTTTAACTCATTGTTATTTATTGATAACATAGAAAAAAATTTTATAGCGAACTTTTCATAAGCTGTATATCGCTCGAGTTCTGTTAGTTCATGGACCATTTTAAGAGATAGCTAGAGAGACATACCATGCACACATCACCTGCCATGACTACAAAAGATGATGGTTGGCGCTCAAAATCAATCCACTGCCCATCCTTGGTTTGAATTTCAAGTCCATTGATTTGATTTTGGTGAAGAATAGACAAGAAAGTCATGTCACTATGACTTGGCATAGCTGCATGGCTCTCATTTTCACCTGGTGGCCTATATCTCAAGAACCTAAGAAGGTAGCTTGTAGATCCCATGTGAGATTCATAGTATTTTTCTAGTCCATAGTGATCAAATATCATCTTCATCACCATGATGTTCAATTCTTCCACCATTTTTGAGTATGAATATGCTAATTCACTGGTATAAAAAAAGGAACAAAATGAGGAACAAATTAATCCAAAAATATGTAGTTCTCAATAGTATAAAATTAGAAGAACCAATGTTATCATAATCAAATTAATTGATTTGATAATCGGCTTTCTGCTAGTTGAATCGTGAAAATCATCATGTCATAAAAGGCATGTTAGCAGAATAGAATCTGCTTAGTATTTGTATTTTACTAAGGTGATCATCGGTGCACAAACAAGTACAAAAGATACATTGTTCATAAGATTGAGTCAATATTTGTTGATAATAATATTAAGATATTCATTAATGTTCGTCTAGAACTTCTCATAGTCCATCCCTATATACTGATTATAGTATTTCTCGTAACTTTATATACTTATTTGTGCAATAAGCCCCAAATTTATTCTTTCTTCTTCCTCGCAAATCTCTCCCCCTATCTTTTTCCAAACAAAAAATTGACAAAATCACATATAGGTACCAAACTATTAAACCCATAAAGACCTAATTAAGATTTGAAACACTAACATAGAAATTATATACCCGAAATGATCATTTCCTTGTGGCCACATGAGTTTGGTGAAGTTTTGAACCTCTTCCATGTCAGTGACATAGTCTATGCCAAGACCTTGATGGAGAGGAATTATGGGAGCTTCTCCAACATAGCCATGGAAGGCTTTACCATTCACATTTTTCATTTTGTTTTCCATGGGAAGCTTGAATAGCTCATCAGCTGCCCCAAACATTGTCTTCTCCACTTGGGGAGCAACTCCATCAAACAAAGCTACAAAGTAACCAATCTCTTCAAGTGCACTACACAAATCCTTGGATGTTGCTATCCATGAGGCTGTTCCTGGTTTCAAGTCTTTTGATCTCAAATCAATGATAGCAATCTTGGGTTGTGTTTGAGAACCCATGATTGAGTATTTGGTTGTTTTCTTTGGTGAGTTTAAGGAGGAAGTGAGTATTGGAAATGGGTTGGCAAATTCTTTTGGTGACACTTATGGAAGTTTATATATGGGTGATATATATGGATCATGATCTAGCGTCAATAAATGCAATTTTTTCCGTCTAAACATGAGATTTCTGAGCGGACTCGCAAATTTATGGTTAACACCTTTAAAAGTCATTTTACTACAGTTAAAGCGCATCCCTTTGACCTATTCCTAAGAGTGTATTGAGCAGAAAACGAACGTAAACACTTTTTCCACTCACACAGCTGGTGCAGCCACCTAGGGCTGGGCATCGGTCCAGAACTGGACCGGACCGGACCAAATTTGCAAAGACTTTAGGACTGAAGACCGGACTGGTCATAATTGGTCCATGGACCGGACCGGACCGACTATAAGTTGTTCGGACCGGGACTGGACCGAATGGACCGATTTCGATTTTAAAAAATTAAAAATAAAACTTTTTAAATAAAAAAATTAGAGAAATAATAGTAAAAATAAAAATTGAAGTTAATAAAATCAACAATAATGAAGTATAGTGTACTAAATTGATTATTTAGTTTTTAAAAAATTATAATTATTAGTAAAATATATTTTTATATATATAATTTTTGGAATTATAAATTAAAATCGGTCTGGACCGGACCGGACCGAATGCATATAAAATTATGGACCGAAGACCGGACCGAATTCTTGTGGTTCGGGTCGGTCCGGTTCATTTCCGGTCCGGTTCGGGCTATTTTTTCGGTCTGCCCCAATTGATGCCCAGCCCTACACTTAGGATGATTTTCGGGCTGGGCTTGAGTTGGGTTTTGAGTTATGAATCGTATTTGCGAGCATTTGAAATCTAACCCGACTTAAAATCGATATGATATAATTTGACCAATTTTTAAATCAGATTTGTCACGTGTATTAGATCGCATTAGATTAGACAATCCACTTATTTCCACTAAAAATTAGAATTTTATCCGATATGGGACTATCCAGTTTGTAAAAATATGATACGATTTGGACCAATTTTAAATTAGATTCAATTTGCTTTTTATGAATTTAAATTTGAACAATTTTGAATTCCCGAATCTAAATTTGTTTATGTTCAATCTGAATTCAACTCGAAGAAAGAATGAGTTCAATTCGGGTTCATATTTATATGATTTGATCGACCCGTCTTTTTTCTTAAGATTAACCTTCTCGTATTCTGATCCAAAATTTGGGTTTAGAGGCAAAACCAAAGAAATTTTCAATTGTAAAAGTTATTAATAAATAACTACGTACTACAACTTCTAATAGAAATAGGCCTAACATCATTTCCAAGAAATTTACAGGTTCGTTTAAAATAGGAAAAATGTTCATTTTAGTCCATGAATTATTCAAAACGTTTCGGTTTAGTCCCTGAACTTTCAAGTGTTTCAGAATAATCCAAAGTTGAGCAAAATGATCGATTTTAGTCCAAAGTTAGACGAAAATGTTTCAAATCAGTCCATTCTATTAAATATAGTGACAGAATGGACTGATTCGGAATGCAACAATTGATGGATTCCATCACTATATTTAACGGAATGGACTGATTTGAAACGTTTTCGTCCAACTTTGAACTAAAATCAATCACTTTGCTCAACTTTAGACTATTTTGAAACACTTGAAAATTTAGGGATTAAATCGAAACGTTTTGAATAATTCATGAACTAAAATGAACATTTTTCCTTTAAAATAAAATAAAAAAAGAAGAAGAAGAAATTTTCAGGTTAATTAGCTAAAGAAGAAATTTATGAAATATATTCATTTAAAATTACCAAGAAATTTTCAGTTTATTTACGCGTAAACAGCCAGAAACTGCCGAACCCGCCGTCAAAACTAACGGTTTATGAATCGATCCTTCAGAAATCATTGTCCCGTCGACGAGACTCAATAGCCAGAGCCTCCATTGTTGGTGGCGATTCTCGCATAAATACCAATTCTGGTTCTGGCATTGAGACCGATCCTCGTTTTCGTCTTCGATTCTGTAAATTTTTGTGCTTTTAGTCGTAGTGTTTATTGTGACTTAGCCTCCGGTGGCCATCGACGGCGACGAGATGGCGGAGAAGCAGCTCATAGTGGCCATTGAAGGTACTGCGGCCATGGGGCCGTACTGGTCAACAATTGTTTCCGATTACTTGGAGAAGATCATTAGGTATTTGCAATTTCGTTATCCATCACTAACCCTATTTGCTTAATTTTATGAATTGTACTTTTTTTATCGTATTTTTGGAATGCGAATAGGGTTTTGTGGTTTTTGATACTGTCGGAACATGGAATTGAGGCAATTTGGTTGCTTGGGAATTTTTAATTTCTTCTGTTATTTGGTGGCATGAAAGCTGATACAAAATTGGGTTATGAGTATCTGTAACTAATGAACTTCATGATGCTGAATCCTTGGTATTTAGGGTAACAACTCGAATCAATTTTTTTATTTTGAGTTTTAGTTTACGGGAAAAAATGGGTTTTTGATGAGTTTGTTAATGTAAATTTTGTGTCTTGGTAACTCAGACAATGGAGGTGTTATCAATCATTCATCGTAAATCACATGGGTTTTGTTATCATATTTCTTAGCATTGAATTTAGGAGGTTTCTGTGTTGGCTTAGGCAATCTAGTTTGGGAATTTTTAATTTCCTCTCTCAAATGGTTTGGTCTGGAAGCTGATACAAACTTGGATTCTAAGTATCTGTAACCAAGGAGCTTCATGATGCTGAATCGTTTATATTTACGGTGACTTCATTGGATCAAATATTGATTCAAGTGTTAGTTTGTGACTGATGAGCTTCATGATTCTGAATTGTTGGTATTTAGGGTGACTAAATTGGTCAAATTTTGAATTAGAGTTTTAGTTTACGGGGAAAATGGGTTTTGATGAGTTTGGTAATGTAATTTTCGTGTCTTGGCAAGTTAGATAACGGTGTGTTATCATTCATGTATCATTAATTTCATGGATTGCCACCTTTTCATCTTATCACAGAAATTGTATTTTGTTATCGTATTTTTTTAGTATGAAATTTAGGATTTTTTGTGTTGGCTTAGGTAATTTAGTTGTTTGGGAGTTTTAAATTTCTTCTCTCATTTGGTTTGGTTTGGATTTGTCTTGTTAACTTGGACAATTGCATATTATGAATTGAACATCTTCAATCACATGGATAATCACCTTTTCATTTCGTTTCATCACAGAATAATCTGATGACTGTCTTTCATCTTTCTTTATTTCAATTCAAATCCATTTTCACTTGTAATAGTTTGAATAACGGAGCACAGAGCACTTACCTTAACTTCATGTGGTGTTTGTGTTGATGTCATGCTAGGCTGGTTGACCATGTCTAGTTTGTCATAAATGGTTAGTGAAATCTGAAGGCACATATCCCCAATCATATATACTCAGTTTCATGTAATTAGTTATATACATATTATTTCATTTTTTCTTTTTAACTATTGGACTATTCGATTTGGTAACATTTTTTCTTTTCTTTTTATATTCTGTCACTGTTCTGAATATTGGTGTATCTATTCAGAGCTTTCTGTGGTAACGAGTCAACTGGGCAGGTATGTTTTATTTTGATTTGGTGCATACCTTCTATATGGCTATTTTCTATATACGTATACTTATTTATTTTATTTTTAATTGCAGAAACCCTCTACTTCTAATGTTGAGCTCTCCCTGGTCACCTTTTATGCCCATGGGTCATATAGTGGTATGTTTATTGTTCATTCTTCTTGATTCCTTTGTTGCAAATATTCTTATCACTAATATTTAACATTTTGTGTTGAAACGATATCACTGAAAGAAGTGATGCTATAGGCTGCTAGCAGGTCCCTTCTAGTTGAGTATTTTGTCTTGCCCAGGCCAAGATGTATGAAGCATGCAGATATTTAGATGGGAAATGTGTTCCCAGTGAGAACTGTCTCTTTTTTTCTCTTTTTTTTTTCACATACTCCTATTAACTTGCTAATGTCAGTCCTGCAGTTTTGGAATTTCAATTAAGTCAGTCTTATTAGAATTATATGTGTTTTTGTGTTTGTATATCAAATTACCTTTGAGTTTGTTTATTATGCGTCTCTGATAAGTTGTTGAAAGCCCTAATGAATCTGTAAAGTAAAATATTAAATAAGGTAAAACTGTGGAGAATGTCCCATTGTCCCCTTTAACTTGAAACCTTAACTAGTAAATGGAGAAATAACTTGTAACTTTGTAAGATGTATTCTCTATTATTCTTTTGAGAATGTAATACAATACCTTAGATTTCATGAAGCTTAGGTTATACCAAGCTTGTTGTTAACAATTTATTTTTCTTTTCTGTTGTTTTCTTTTTATTAGTTTGGAAGTTTAATAAATTGTTGACTCCTTGCTACCCATTTTAAGTTTATAGCTTATGTGGCTTTTTACTTGCTATTTTTTTATTTGTATAATTGTTTCTGTAGCTTGTCTAGTACAAAGAACTGGTTGGACAAGAGATGTTGATACATTCTTACACTGGCTTTCATCTATACCCTTCAGTGGTGGTGGGTTTAATGATGCTGCGATTGCAGAAGGGCTAAGTGAAGCTCTTATGGTAGGCACCTTTGTAATTCTGCATTTTTACTCGTTTTGATATATTCATTTTCCAAATGATGTCATCCCGGTATCCCTTTACTGTATCTTCTTCATAATTTATGTGTTTAAACTTCTTTTTTTTTTTTTCATTTTTAATTAACATAGAAGAGTCTCTAAACTAGATGATCTAAAGTTTTGCTGGTTTTGTTTTCCTCAGTCTGTGTTAGACGATGACAAACGTTTAATATGGTTGCCAGACCTGCCTTTTTATTCCTCAAGTTATTTCAACTTAAGCCGTTTTATGATGTATCCCCTCAGATGTTCCCTGTTGCTGCCAATGGAAGCCAACCACAACAAAATGTGGATGGGCAAAGACATTGTATCCTTGTAGCTGCCAGTAACCCTCACCCCTTGCCCACAGCAGTGTATAAACCACCAATGCAAAAAGTAGAACCGGGTGAAAATGGTGAAGTAGAAGCGGACAATAATGCATCTGATGCAGAGACCGTTGCCAAATCGTTTGCTCAGGTACTTTCGTTGTGCTTTGCTTATTGTTTATTGATTCTCTTTCTCTTGGTTACTATCGTCTAACTGACCCTAAATTTTATGCAGTGCCCTATTTCTTTGTCAGTAATTTGTCCAAAACAGCTCCCTAAACTCAGATCAATCTACAATGCAGTAAGGATGAAATTTAATAGTTTTTTTTTTCTTCCTTTTTTCATTGGCAATAGAATTCATTATATACTTTTGCAAGCTATTCAGAGTTTCCAAAATCATTTGTTTGGCAGAGTCAACGAATCAACAGATTCGTCTTTGTTTGCCTATTACCTGGAAGTTATTGTCACTGGATATTCATTTAGTAATTTGTTTTATTATTGACTGCTTAGTTACGGTGATATTTTTGAACTTCTTCAGTTAATTGTATGTGTCATTTCTCTTTTGTGATGTTCTAGAAATGATAACACCCTTACACATTAGGAGAAGTAGTATATTCATTCAGACTTATTTATCACAGTACACTCTTCTATGTTTTCCTATATTCATAACACCCTCTTCACTGATTATTGTTCTTGTCTACTAAGTTTCTATTATAGTCAAGGATATGTGATGAAGGGAAAGGGAACTCATTAGCTATTATTATTGCCTTTTACCTGTTAGAAAAGATTTGAGGACTGAAATGAAAATTCAACTCACTTGTTATGAAATTGGTGTTCTGTTCTTTTAATAATACGATTCTGAATGGATGGTAACTCTATCAACCAACCCATCTCCCTTTAGCTTGGTTTTGAACACCTTTTTCAAACCTAAAGCATTCTCCCCTATTGGTAGGGCTAGGTAGCGCCTCCCCACCCACCTTATTAGACTCATTTCTGAGACAACACAAATTGACCAATACTTCTCATTCATGGCAACCCCCAACTTACTAAGAGCAAAAACAATTTATGAGAAGATGTCAGATGTATTATACTAGAGTTTACTCATTTGTTCTATATTCATTTATAGGGGAAAAATTATAGGAAAAATTGACACATCTCTTCACTTGAGAAGCTTTGAATGCTACTCATTATTTCACCTTGTCAATGTAGGGAAAACGCAGCCCCAGAGCAGCAGATCCACCTATTGATAGTGTAAAAAACCCTCATTTTCTTGTTCTAATATCAGAAAACTTTATGGAGGCTCGTACTGCTTTAAGTCGTCCTGGCATAGCAAGTATAGCTCCAAGTCAAGGCCCTGTAAAAATGGACATATCTTCTGTACCTCCAGTTACAGGGCCATCACCAACGAGCATTCCATCAGGTATTGAACATTTTATCACTTCTGATGTAGGATGTCTACGTTGATCTTGATATTTTCATGTACTTGTAAATTTATTATGTTAGGATTTTATTCAGTAGTTTTTGGCGTTTATGGAATTCTAGAATCAAAATAGTGTTCTAGTTGGATATTGCTTATCTTAAGAATATGTTGGAAGGGTTACTCTAATTTATAAATAGGCTTATGAATTTAAACTCAATCTAAAATTACACCTTTTCATTACAAAATAAATTTGTCAAGAATTTTTATCTTATATCTGGTGTGCTAGATCCTTCATCCTTATGGATTCAAGGATGTTAGGTTTGTCTATGATAGAGCGTTGTTATCATACAAATTAGTGCAACTGCTTGACATCCCTACTTGTGGAAGTCTGACTTTCTTTCTTTCTTTCTCTCTCTCTCTCTATTATATTCTTAGTGAACGGATCTATCATGAACCGGCAACCAATTTCTGTTGGTAATATTCCAACTACCACTGTCAAAGTTGTAAGTTTTATATTCCATTAAATTTTAATTCCTTGGACTAATTCCTGAAAACATGGATGCACTCCTGATTTGGTTTTTGTAAATATTCATTTGTTCATACATATCTGTTCAGGAGCCAACTACGGTAACTTCCATGGCATCTGGACCTACTTTTCCACACATTCCGTCTGTTCCTCGTCCTGCTTCTCAAGGAGTCCCACCCTTGCAAACTTCCTCGCCATCTTCAGTTTCTCAAGATATGATCACAAATCCTGATAGTGTGCAAGACTTAAAACCTGTAGTGAGTGGTATGCCACAATCCTTACGGCCAGTTGGTCCTTCTGCGGCAAACGTAAGCATCCTAAACAATCTTTCTCAAGCACGGCAAGTGATGAACTCTGCAGCTTTAAGTGGCGGAAGTTCTATAGGACTTCAATCAATGGGTGGAACACATGTGGCAATGCATATGTCAAACATGATATCTAGTGGAATGACATCTTCTGTGCCTGCTTCTCAGCCTGTGTTTTCATCTGGGCAATCAGGTGCTACACCAATAACTGGATCAGGGACTCTTACTGGGACTACTCAGGTTGCACAAAATTCGGGTCTTGGTTCATTTGCTCCGACAACTTCAAATTTATCTGGAAATTCAAACCTTGCTATTTCACAACCAATGGGTAATCTTCAAGGAGGTGTTAGTATGGGTCAAACGGTACCTGGCATGAACCAAGGAAATCTATCAGGTTCACAGATGGTGCAAAGTGGGGGTGGGGTGAATCAAAACATGATGAGTGGCCATGGTCAATCTGCTGTCGCTAATGGAAGTGGTACAATGATTCCCACTCCTGGTATGTCTCAACAAGTACAATCCTCCGGCATGCCATCGATTGGAGTGAATAATTCAGCCGCCAATATGCCATTATCACAACAGACTTCAGGTGCTTTACAATCAGCACAATCCAAATATGTTAAAGTCTGGCAGGTAAGAATTATGATTGAAGTGTTTTAGGGTCCTTTGAAATGTGTCCAAATATTTTAGTTTTAGTAAAAAAACAAAACTGAAAAAAAAAATGGTTTCTTTTTTTGGATTTTAGTTTTAGTTACAAACAAAACTGAAAAAATGGTTTCTTTTTTTTTTGGGTGGGGAGGATGGGAACTGATTCAAAATTGGTTTGATTTTGTAAAACGATAAAAGATATTCTTCATTGTTTGATGCCCGAAGAGGATGTGAATAATAGATGTTTCAATTTTTTAAGAACTCTCTGCTTGAAATAATGTAATTGTGCTATCTTTAACTTCTCTTTAATGCTTGAAATACATGCAGGGAAATTTATCCGGGCAGAGACAGGGGCAACCTGTTTTCATCACAACGCTCGAAGTATGATTTCTGATCACAATTTTTTTTTGTTATTTTCTTTTGGAAAAAGAAGTTGCGCTGCGATTCTAACTATTGGAGACATAATCTTCTCTTCGTTATTTTTACAGGGTTACAGGAGTGCTTCAGCTTCTGAAACGTAAGTATAGGGAGTATTGTTATCCATCCTTGATGTTGATTTTTAGATGATATGTTCTTTCTATCGACAGTGGTTGGGTTTTTGGTTCACACCGTGAAGATGAGTTACCTAAGACATGTCTTCTTGCTCTTCTCAGGCTTGCAGCAAACTGGCCAGCGACAATGCAGATAGTTCGGCTTATATCACAGGACCACATGAATAATAAGTAATTTGTGCTTGCTGAAATTATCCGTTTTTTCATACTACCATGTTCTCTTCCATTTTATGTAACTCCATAAATTTGCTTGCCTTCTTTTTTTCTTTGTTTAATGCCAGGCAATACGTTGGAAAGGCAGATTTCCTTGTTTTCCGGGCAATGCATCAGCATGGCTTTCTCGGTCAACTGCAAGAAAAAAAACTTGTAAGTCATCTGAAGTTTCATTGTATTTTTTGGGGGGTGGGGTGTTTCAAAGGTTTGCTACACATGATCCATGCAAGACCAGCTAATTCCCATACTAAATCCCTCTACTTTTACTCTATATTTTTACTTTAAAACAAGCGACTTCATCCACAAAGTAAGGCATCAAAATATTATAACTTTTACTCTATATTTTTACTTTAAGACAAGCGACTTCATCCACAAAGTAAGGCATCAAAATATTATAACTTTTAATCTATATTTTTACTTTAAAACAAGCGACTTCATCCACAAAGTAAGGCATCAAAATATTATAGTTTCATTGGACAAAAGACAACTATTATCTGGTCCATATATTATAGGTCTCGTATCAATTTGGTCAGAAGCTTCATTAAAATCGACAAATAATTTTGTGGAAGGATTTGCATAAGAGAACCTCACTTGGCAAAATTTCCGTCCTTGGTTACGCATCCTAACTTAACTGCTTAATTTGATGTAAAATGATATATCTCAAATTGTTTTTCGTAGCTATTTCACATGAGCTTGAAATAACTTGATTCACACTTGATATGCTCTATGAAGTGCTTCCTAGTGTAGAAACATGATGGGACTCACCATTCTTGGACTTTTCATATTGCAGTGTGCAGTCATTCAGTTGCCATCTCAGACGTTGCTGCTATCTGTTTCGGATAAAGCCTGCCGCTTGATAGGAATGCTATTCCCGGGGGTGAGATTTTTGTGAACTTTAATCAATTCCAAATTCCATAACTGCTATGACAGTTGTTGCCTGTAAAAAAATTGATGATTTTATTTCATAGACATAATTCCGCAATCTTTATCAAAGCCAGTAACCTTCATATACATTATGAAACCCATGGTTGATGGCACCAAACCAAAATTGTGCATCAACAATGCATTTAGTTTGAGCTTGGATTTATATGCAAACAGGATATGGTCGTGTTCAAGCCACAAATATCCAGTCAGCAGCAACAACTGCAACAGCTGCAACAGCAGCAACACCAGCAGATGCAGCCTCAACAGCATCAGCAGCAGCAACAACAATCACAGCTTCCTCAGCTACAACAGCAGTCACAGCTTCCACAGTTGCAACAACAGTCACAGCTTCCGCAACTGCAACAACAACAGCAGCAACAGCTTTCGCAACTGCAACAACAGCAGCTTTCACAACTGCAGCAGCAGCAGCAGCAACAACAACAACAGATCCCACAGCTGCAGCAACAGCTGCAGCAACAGCAGCAGATCCCACAGATGCAGCAGCAGCAGCAGCAACAACAACAGCAGCAGATCCCACAGATGCAGCAACAACAGCAGATCCCACAGATGCAGCAGCAACAACTTCCACAGATGCAACAACAGCAGATCCCACAGATGCAGCAACAACAGCAGCAGCAGCTGCAGCAACAGCAACAGCTTCCACAACAGCAACAAATGGTTGGGACGGGAATGGGTCAAGCATTTGTACAAGGCCCAGGAAGGTCACAAATGGTCTCACAAGGACAAGTTCCACCCCAAGTTCCATCTAACATGCCTGGAGGAGGCTACATGAGTTAATTAGAGCTTTTTCTCTCATCAACAACTCAATTATCATATTAGTAACCTTTATTGGTATTTAAGTAGACCTGTTAGATGCATCATTTGTTATCTATCAATTTCAGTAATATTGTCATCTCTATTTTACAGTTATTATTGATCTTGCGTATCCACTCATTTGAGTATGTGTTAGCTTATCTCAGAACTGTAAAATTTTAATCTCAGTTTCACAACTTTTCGTAGTTCTAAACTCTAGTTTGGCACGTAAACTGTCTTATAATGATTGCTTCACGTTTAGATTTATGTGAACTGTTCTCAACCTGATACTGTATATGTAAAGTTGTGAACTCATTGGACTTCATTGTAGTACATATTCAGGAGGCCCAAATTTTCCGGAATTGTATGATTAGTCATGGATACCAGGACGGCTTGCTGGATGGAATCAAAGAAACAAGAGAAGGTTCAGGTTTTTCCATGAATCACCTGGTGAAGCCCCAAAGGCAAGCTTTTAATTTGATTTTGATTTGAATATCATAATCCTTGTGATGCACACATGACAATTATTTTACTGTAAATTTCATCACAAGTTTTATTTTTCCATTTACTAGTATTATCTTTTTGTTGTAAACAGGTCACTGGGGGGACACTTGAAAGGTATGGAAAGGACACACCAACTTCAGAGAAGCAGCAGCCACCACCCTTTAATCATTGTTCCCAAAACTATGGCCTTTATGCAAAAGGCACTAAAATTTACTGTCATTGTTTTGATCATAGGATTGATCCAAACCCACCAACCCACAAAACTTCCCATCATTGGTTCACCACTTTTACTAAAAAAATCTTCAAACACAAGTGCCTCATTACTCTTTTGCACTTTACAAATCAATAGGGTGAGTTTTGGTGCTATTGTTAAATTTTGTGATACTGATATCACGGATTCATGTTGATGTTAGGATAACAATCTTTCCGCGAAGCAGGGGTAAGACTGTGCAAAAGAGAGATTGAGAGTTTTGTGCAATAAACCATCTTTAACAATAGAACGTACGACACTTGCTCTCTTCAACATGCTTGGACCGTGTAAAAGAGAGACTGAGAATTTCGTGCATTGAACTACCTTTTACAATAGAATGGTACAACTCTTTCTCTCTTCAACATGCTTGGTTACGCATGGTCATTGTACTTCATTTGATTCAACTGTCCAAATTGTTGATTAGTTATGGAGATAGTTTGAATCAAATTCTGTCTATATCCAAATTTAAATGATAAGAAATTTCTCTATTGAAAATGAAAAAGAAGTCAAGCATGTTGAGAAGGATGCTTCAATTTTTTTTCCTTTCAAAACTTTACTTTGTTTATTATGGGTGGTGGGGTTACATAGTCCTCGGTTCATCCACATACTATAAAGTGATTTTTCATTTAGCCAAAAAGAAGCAAGCTAGAATATAGCCTTACAGAACAAAGGTCTCAGCTCAAATTGAAAAAGGAGCTGGTGGACCTAACTAGTAGAAAAAATCCTTCTCTTCCCTTTATTCCTATTTCTCCTCCACTTTAACTCACCAAACCACTACATATACTACTTATGATCTTCACTCAAAGTCCCACACTCAAGGAGCTTTTCTTAAACTGTTAACTCCTAACCTTGTCTTTGGGTCCAAAAACATAGCCCAAAATGGTTTCAGCTTCTCCTGATCATCCACCTAAGGTGTGGCCTTGCTCATGTCCATAGACTAATTATATAATCATTCTTTTTTGTGTGTCTCCTTAATTTCTTGTGATATTTTTGAAGACTAATGTTATTTTTTTTCTTCTGCTTGTTTCTTGCATCAAACTCGAGCAGGAAGTTGATTCAAACCAGAAATGGACAGAAGGAGACCCTTCCCGCCGTGCCAAATGGTGGTACTCCACCTTCCACTGTGTCACAGCCATGATTGGTGCTGGTGTGCTCAGCTTGCCATATGCCATGGCCTATCTTGGATGGTAAATACTAAATACACACCAAAACCTCATTTTCGACCTGGTACGGGTCCTAAAACTAATGAACTCCTTTTCTTTTTTTAAGGGGTCCAGGGACATTTGTTTTGGCACTTTCATGGTGCATAACCTTGAACACAATGTGGCAAATGGTACAGCTGCATGAGTGTGTTCAGGGGACTCGGTTTGACCGGTACATTGACCTAGGCAGACATGCCTTTGGGCCAAAACTAGGGCCATGGATTGTGCTGCCTCAGCAGCTGATAGTTCAGGTCGGGTGTGACATAGTGTACATGGTCACTGGAGGGAAATGTTTGAAGAAGTTCCTGGAGATGGCTTGCACCAACTGCACCAGGCTCAGGCAGTCCTACTGGATTTGCATCTTCGGCTCCATCCATTTCTTCCTGTCTCAGCTTCCCAATTTCAATTCCGTTGCCGGAGTCTCATTAGCTGCTGCAGTCATGTCACTAAGGTACATAAAAAATAGCCAATTATCTTGATATGTTTTGCTTGAAATTGATAGTCATGATAAAGGTAGCTTCATAAAGATGTTACACTGGGATTGAGAAGTATAAATCATGTTACTTTCCGAGACAAAGGTAAAGAAAACGCATTAAGATGCTTGTTCAAGTTAGGTGGATTTTTAAGACCCTGTGTATTTATTCAGGTGGTGGTCCATGGAGTTATGGGCCACCTAACTTCTTGCTGGCTCAAAACAGTTAACTTGGTTTGTTACTGAAATTTGGATCTGAGAATTTTATAACTTCTGAAGTATCCAACATTGAAAGCTTACAGAGCTTGATAATTTTTCGTCAAGTTAAAACTTGAAAAGTTATCAATAGGTTTGATTTAGGGAACATGGTAGCATGTTAGTTCAATTTATATGAGTTGAAATCGATTGCAAACACTATGCAACTAGGGCTAAAGAGTGAAAAATTCGATAATCGCGTAAAAAGTCGAGTTTGGTGTATGATTTACTTATAATTTGTTTTTGAGAAGCTAATTCAAGCACCCTCATACTTGCTTGGGATTCTGATTTGCAGCTACTCAACTATCGCATGGGCGGGTTCTTTGAGCCATGGCCAGGTCGAAAACGTGAGCTATGCATACAATAACACCAGTTCAGTTGATTACATGTTTCGACTCTTCAATGCTTTGGGCCAAATTTCATTTGCATTTGCTGGTCATGCGGTGGTTCTTGAAATTCAGGCCACCATTCCATCCACGCCAGAGAAGCCTTCAAAGGTTCCAATGTGGAAAGGTGTGATCGGAGCCTATTTAATCAACGCAATATGCTATTTTCCGGTGGCTCTGATAGGATATTGGGCATTTGGGCAAGACGTTGATGATAATGTGCTGATGGCTCTCAGAAGACCAGAATGGCTCATTGCTGCTGCCAATTTGATGGTGGTGATTCACGTCATAGGCAGCTACCAGGTATAACTCATGTACTTCAGCAATCTGAGTTTTTCGTGTCTCAAGTTTGTACTACTTACATGCTAAAAATACACCTGCTGCTCAATAGCTTCATAAGTTAATGTTTGTAGGTTTTTGCTATGCCCGTGTTTGACTTGCTGGAGAGGATGCTGATGAAAAAGTTTCATATTCCACAAGGAATTGCTCTCAGAATCGTTGCTCGATCTGCGTATGTAGGTGAGATTTTAACTGCTGTGAAATCTTCGAAAATACATCACCTTAAAATGAGAATGACAATTTTACTCGATCATCCTAACTAAGACTCAAGTTCTCCGGCTTAGTGAGACTAGAGACGGACAATTATGTCGGGAGTTGGGGAGGGATTCGAGGACAGGGAAGGAGTCTCAGCCACATGAGTTGTTGGCTGAGACTCAATGCACCCGCTCAGATCCATTGTGTTTGGCTAAGTCATAGCCCATAACTCTATGGCTGAGATTCCTTTTTCTTTTCTCCATCTATATATATGTATGTTTTAAATTTGATTAGATGTTAAAGTGATCATGGTTATGTTATATGGATTCTTGCAAAAACTGAAACTAAAATATGATCATATCCCAATATTTAACTACAATTAACCCAATTTTTGCAGCTTTTACGTTATTCGTTGGAGTCACTTTTCCATTCTTTGGAGATCTTCTCGGTTTCTTTGGTGGATTTGGTTTTGCTCCCACTTCATATTTTGTAAGCCTCTCTCTCTCTCCTCTCTCTTATAGTTTACTTACTATATGCTCTAAACATCAGCTTGATGCAATCTATAAATTGTGAAAATTTGCAGCTTCCTAGTATCATGTGGCTAGTGATCAAGAAACCGAAGAGATTCAGCGGAAACTGGTTCATCAACTGGGTAAATTGTCTCTTTAGTTCTTGCTAATTAAAGATAATGAAATGCAAAGAATGATAATATATATTTATATATCGAATTTTAGTCGTTACTGATTGAGAGTGAGGTAAGCTGATAAAAAAACGGACACATCAATTATCATTTGCATTTATCTTCTCACCCCGTAAGTTGCAAGAGAGTTTAACGAAATAGCTTAGATTCATATGCGGCTCACTCTCAAGTCTCCACCATAACTCTTTGGCGGAGAGTTCTTGGGTTTCGGGTTGAAAAGACTTTAACACGAACTTGACCCGCAAAAGGCACGTTTTCAAGTTAAAACTGTGCGGGTTCCCCCACTTGAACCTGCATGAGTCAGACTTTGATTAACCACGGGTTTGAGTCTAAATTTTCAGCTTTACGTGCATATACACAACATTTTTCGATTCCTTATTCTGTATGTATATATTCAAGTGTTCATATTTTGTTGCATTTCAGGGTTCCATAGCTGTTGGAGTGTTCATAATGCTAGCATCAACAATTGGTGGGTTACGAAATATCGTTACTGATGCATCTACATATACATTCTACGCTTAAATTATGATATGTATTTGTGTTCGGCGAACTCTCTTTTTTAATGATAGTAACGAATCAGTCGTTTATATTATATTATCATTTGTAACAAATTATTCGTTGTCATATATGAGTCGCTGAAATTATTGAACATGAACACAAAATAATCTAAACACATTTAGACCATTTGGTATGACATGACTCAAATTGATTACTTAATGACACTATTTCAAATATGAATATTTATCATTTGCAACAAAACATGTCAATACGATTGTTTGAGTAGATTTGGTCTAATTATTGGTTGGCATATTCAATTTGTGTGGTGACATTCACCTAAAATATTGAATACAAATACATGTATAGCTAAACGGGTCGGATTGATACAACATGATCCAACACATTTTACACAACTAGACCTACACATGTGTTATGATACTCTCTTACACATTTGGACCGTTTTGTAGGACATGACTCAAATCGATAAAATACCGCATCTTTAACGCAATTATCTTACCTAACATTCAAAAAGATCACAATTATATTTTGGGTTAATTCACTTTTGCATTTCTTAATTGTGTGATGGCCGTGTCACAACAATAATAACTAACCGTGTGTATGTGTTTTTAGAATTAATGTAAACACGACACAATTATTACACGTGTTTAGTAATATGTTGCAAACAAGGTATAATTTCATGAATTGATAAATCTACTTATTTGATGTTGTGTGTCATGACAAAAAAAATGAATCATTAGATTTGTACACGAGTCAAACAAATGCAAGCAAAGCATGATGAGAGGATCAACATAAATTATTAGTTAAGATTAAAAGTGAGTGAGACACAAGTCAGTACCTAATTTTAGTGACACCAATCTAATGTTGCCCTCTCATTTTACCTTCGAAGTGGAGCAAAAGAAAAAAAAAAGAGAAAATTGTAGAGTTGTTGAGGATGGTGATAGGGTTTATTATGCCCAACAACTTTAATATTGCAATTTGTTTATAAAAAATAAAAAAAATTAGAATCAAACCCTAATTTCAAGTTATATCATATTAATTTAGTATTAACTACCAACAACTTTAATATTGCAATTTGTTTATAAAAAATAAAAAAATTAGAATCAAACCCTAATTTCAAGTTATATCATATTAATTTAGTACTAATTACCGCTAGAAATAAATTAATTACACAATCAGCGATGACTGAAAAGACAGTACCGAGATGCAACATCGACGTTGATTGTATATTATTTCTTAAGCAACGTTAACAAAGCTAATAAGAAAATTAAGTACTCAATGTCGTATCCATTTTGATATTTTCATTTTTTTATAGGGGAAAAACGAACTTTCATTAATACTCAAAGATTGAATACATTAGATACCCTAACATACTCCAACTAAACCAGACATAGACGTACAAACGAAAGCAAGCCCTAGTCCATACATCGCTGATTTCTAACCCTTTAGAGACAATATCAGTCTCAAGAACAACCAAAACCTTCCACGATAACAAATCAATCCTGACATCCCGGGTCCTAACGTGAGACCCGACAAGGCTATCTCAGACTTCATTATCCGTATCAGACTGTGAATCACCATAGCAACCACTTCCAACAAGGGAAGACATACCTAAACTACTAAAAAACAAGCAAAAACAAACTTCCAACAAGAGAAAACAGACCACTAAAGAAACAAACTAAAAAACTAAGGAAACTACCGATAAGAACCAGATCTGAGCTGAAGACGGCGGTTGCTTGGACTCCAACGTCTCTTGACGATATCAAAGGTGAAGCTCCGGTGGCAAAACTGCCAGAAGTGGCTACAACTGTACTCAAGCCCTAACAAAGAGAGACGACACTAGGGTTTTTGATATTTTCATTTTAAACATCTGAGATATTATATTATTTATGAATTCAAATATCAAATTAATCAATAAGATTCCTTTCAGATTTTATAGGCTGGCCGCCGGTGGTGGGATCAGTTTTTGAAACACCCACAACAATTTTATTAATAAACAAAATGTTAGTTTTTCAAAAACTTACTATTACCATTGAATTTGATGTTTCTTTTTTTAATGTTTGTAAAAGAGAATTGGTGGAGTTTGGGTAGGGCCCATAAAGATTTTCAATTTTGGACTAAATAAGTGAGGAAAAGGAACATTTTAAGAGCATCTCTAGAAAACACAAAAATTAAAAGAAAGTGATTTATGATTGAACCTTTTGCTTTTAACCAAAAAATATTTAATTAATTCGGAAAAAGCACCTCGGAGATTCTTGTACTATTACATTTATTCTACCGAAATTTTTGTACTTTATTTTGTTCTAACGAGATCATAGTAGCGCACATTTTATGTACGAAAAATAATTTAAAATGTATATTTACTATTTTACCCTTTAAACTTTTTACGAGTATACCCTCTTCTTCATCTCTTATCTCAATTGAGAAAGTACAATGAATCGTCGACCAGAGCAACAGCCGGCGACGGTCGCTTCTAAGAGCCGGACCGGAGACCAACCATAACTGAAGACGGGATCGGAAACCCTCGCTGTGGACTCCGTGGTCGCCTCTCTCTCTCCGCCCTGGGCATCCGCAAGGGCCAGATCGTTCAAACTAG